>PVLD010005178.1:0-115278 GCA_004027595.1 Dinomys branickii
TTGGGTTATGGATCATTGGGGTTCTATATGCCTCGCTTAACTGAACTTCAGTATCTTTTACCTTGTTTGGGAAATTTTCTGCTATTATTTCATCAAATATTTCTTTTATATCGTTTGTGAGATCTCCTGCTGTTTCACACACTCCTATAATTCGAATATTGTTACGTTTTGCTTCATCTTGCAGCTGTTGGATTGACTTATCCCATTGAATTTTTTAGCTTGAGATTTTGTACAACATAGTGCTTCATTTTGGTCTAATCCCCACATCCTCCACCTACCTCCCATCACTCCTGCAACATTTGACAAACATTTACCAAATATCTGATACTTGCCAGACAGTCCTCTTGGCACAAGGAGCATAGCATGAACAAAGCAGCTAAGGAATCTGCTTAGCTTATAGTGGAAAGAAGCAGCTTATGAGCAAATCAAATAAGAAAACTAGTAAGTTAGATGATGGTGAATCTAATGTACAGAATATAGAGAGGTATTAGGAGTAAAAGTGAATACTGTAATTTTCTAGACTAATTCATAAGAAATTGGCATTTTGGAAGTGAGCCATTACTTTTTGAATTCCTGACAATTTAATGACTGAATCTCTTCAGTTTTCCATTGTTTCCTAACAAGTTACCACAAACCTGACATTCTCAGCAGAAAATGTAATGTGTGCAAAGACGCACACAGTCCTATGCCTAGAATGTTGGAGGAACTGCCGTGAAGTCTCTGTAGCTAGAGTTGAGAGAAAGTAGCAAGGTACTAAGTCAACAGGCACTGCAGAATGAGTAGATTATGCTGCACAGCACCAATTAAAAGCTTTTGATCATTACTTGAAAAATTAAGATTTAGAGCATAAAATATACCTGGACTTATAAACTAACAGGATCACCTGACAGCATGTTGAGAACACAGTGAGAGGGGCAACAGCAGAATCCAGGAGGCCACTGTGGACTGTGTTTCTACAACATAAGCAAGAAATCATGGTGGTTGAGGAGCAATGGGAATTCTGGGGAGGTATGGATTCTGGGAATATTTTTGAAAGTAGAGCTAAAAAGGGGGAAAAATGCATGGATGAATACAAAGTTTTGATCTGAGCAACCAAAAAGTAAAGCTTACTTTTATGAAGATAGGAAAGACTAACGGAAAAGCAAACGTGGGGAGAGTATGAGGAGTTCAGTTTGAGTCCAGCTAAATTCTAACTGCCTGTGGACATCTGAATCAAGATTCAAAGGAGACAGTTGGATATCAAGTATGAGGTTAAGGGTCAAGTCTTCAAAAGTGGAAATTTGGGAGTCTGAAGCTATTATTTTAAGGCACAAAACTGAATGAGCTTACCACATGGTGATTTGTGGACAGAAAAGAGAAAGAAATCCAAGCCCTGAGCCCTGAAACACTGATATTCAAAAGTCAGAATGATGAGGAGGAATCAGCAAGGAAGCAAAGAACAATCAAGCAACAAGATAAAAGGAAATCCAGGGCTTACAAGGTCCTGGGCTAAGAAACCAACCTGGATTCATTGCTGTTAGCTGAAGTGCATACTTGGTTTCCACCAGTCATTGTGTTATTGTCCTTCTTTTTTTTTTTTTGCTCTAGGATCCAATCCAGAGCACTATTATGCATTTAACTGTCATGTGTGTACAGTCTCCTATGCACTATGGTTGGTTCTTAGTCTCTCTTTTTTCATGACCTGGACCATTTAAGGAATTCCGGGCAGACATCCTGTAGAATGTACCCACATCCGGGTTTTTCTGATACTTTATTCAGGTTTCTTGTTTTTAAAAGGAAAACTGCAGAAATGAAGCGTCCTTACCACATCACATTAGTTATGCGTGATGGTCCCAAGGTGCCACTGAGAATGTGCCCCTTCCTCACCTGGCTAAGGCAGTAATTACAAGATTTCTCTGATACAAAATTATTTTTCTTTCTCTACTCAGGTTTTTAGAAGCAAGTTGCTAATTTGAGCCTATGCCCAACAAAAGCGGAATCGAGATCCACTTCTGAGGGAGAGGGAGGTATGTACATGTATCATACAAAAGTGTTCTGAAATGAAGATCTGTCTCATCTTAACCTTTAAGAGGTTTTTAAACATTGGCTGCTAAAACATGTGCCTATCCCTTTTTCTGCTTTTCTTTATCACTTTGCTACTTTCTGTTTCTGTAGATGCTCCAGCTCTTGTATTTCCCCACCCCAACCCTATATGAGCCATTTCTCCAAAAGGCTTTGGTTCCTTTTATTGCAAAGTGATATTAGAAACCAACATCTGGAGACTGGATGTGCTCAGTGTATCTGGGATGTCATTCCTGTGGAGCAGTCTCAGCAGATAGAGCTGGGTAGTGTGTGTGTGTGTGTGTGTGTGTGTGTGTGTGTGTGTGTGTCCATAATGTTTTCTGGAACTCTCTGTATCTGTGTTTGTCCATATGTCTATTCAGATAACTATAGGTTCACACTGATAGATCTCTGACTTTAATCCAGTACAACAGGATACTGGATTATTCTCGCCTTCTTGTATTGTTTACATGTAACTTTCACTCCCTGGCAAAGAGCAACTTGGTTCTATCAATGGAAATCATTCTCGATCTTGAGAGAGCAGTTCCTGTGGAATGAGGAGATCTAAAGTTGAACATAGTTAAGAAGTTGACAGGGTGGATAAAGGGAAGTGAGATTTGACCAGTGCATGCTATATGCATGTGTGGGAATATCAGACTGAACCCCCTCAATGTGTGCAACACATACATGTTAATAAAAGATTTTAAAAGAGAATGAAAGGGCAAAATTGGAATCAACAACTATATTTGAATGGTGGTTCTCTGTATTCAGCATTCATCACAATCACCTGGAGGGCTTGTTACAGCTTAGTTAGCCTGACCACTTCCCTGGAACTCTTGATTTAATAGAATTGGAGCAATAATCAAGAAGCAGCATGTCTAAGGCCCCAAGGGATGCTGCTAACACTGTACCACAGTTTAAAAACCACTGGACCCATGGAGTTTTTCCTGAAAAGGAGGGTTAGAAATGGAACAGCAACTGGGTGTGGTGGCGTATGAATGTTATCCCAGCACTCAGGAGGCTGAGGCAGGAGGATCACTGCAAGTTTGAGGCCAACCTGGGCTACATAGTGAGTTCAAGGCCAGCCTGAATACAGAGAAAGACTCTATCTCTAACAACAAAAACAAAACAAAACAAAAAAGCAATGGAAGCACAGACAGAGAGTAAAGTGGGCCAAGAGAAGTGTTTTGGTTATGTGTCTGCTGGGCACGTATGTGTACATAGGGTGGACAGTTGAGGAAAGAAGTAACGCTTATTTTCAGTCAATGAAAAGAGATGTAATGATAGAAGAGGTGGGGTGGAGGGAGGTCAGGGAACTGCTACAGCGAGTCCTTGAGCCAGTGGAAGAGGGTGGAATCAGTGCCAAGCAAAGGCTGGACCAAAAGAGCTGCGTATTTAATCCACTCACAGTGATAGTAGGAAAGGCAAAGCATGTGGTGGGACAAATACGAGGTAGGATGCAAGTCCTGTAAAATCTCTCCTCCTTGCTTCTCACTTCACGGCACCTGAGTGGCCTCCCAAGGCCATCAGCTGAGACAGAGGCTGGATGACAATGTCAGAGTTTGAGGACGAAGAGCAGTGCAGCCACTTAGGAGAACAAGGCAGTGTACAAATCGAGAGAACACAGAATGCGGGGCAGCCTCGCGGGCCTGTCCCGAGCGGGCGGGAGCCGAAGGTGAGACCAGCCACGTGGCAGTGTTTCTCTTCATGCCATGTTCAGTACTGCAGGAACCGGCAAGAGGAAGAGCAGCGCTGGATGTGAGCAGGGCGTGGTTTTGCCAGGCTGATGATGAGGCAAGAGAGGGAAGAGCTGGAGACCCGGCTTTCTGAGTGCAACCAGAGCAATCCCATTTCTGTGTGCTTCATGAAATATTCAGTATAAACTTTCTAAGTTTATCATTTCCCATTATTGAAGCAACAATGATAATTGCAAGTCTGGAAGGCTGTGAACATCCTGGAAATATTTTTATAATTCATTGCTGAAGAAAGATAGAGCACAAAACTGGGTCTGTCGTGGGATTACAGTTAAGTAAAAATGATGAGAGCGTGGACAAACATAAGTCCAGGGAGAAAAGAAAATGGTTTGATTCACTTAATGATGGAATTCTTTCTTGCTTTTCCATTTATTTATGTTCAGCTCAGATCATTAAACATTACTGAACAGCTACTGCTGTCTGGCATTGTGCTGAGCTCCAAAAGCACAAATGAGAGTCAGAGAGAAAGACAAGAGAAGATGGTGGAGAAGGAAAAATTATATGATGGTGAGGACTGGGTCTTAGAACCAGGTCAGGAGACACAAGGACCCCAGCAGCAAGCTGGACACAACTAGTCTCTCTACCTCTGCTTCTGTTCCACCCCGACTGTTGCCTTTGCTCTGCGCTCTTGCTGCACACCAGCTCCCTCTCCTCCTCAGGCCACAAGATGGAAAATGATCACTTCAGATCACTTTGCTTTTACCGGTCATTGGAAAAAGACAGATCTCTCTTTCTTTCTCTGCCATCATCTTCCCTCCCTTTCTTTAGCACAGAAATCCCAGCTTGGGTCAAACACCCATTATGGAATTGAAGAAATAATGAAAGGGACTAAGAAAGGGGCTTTAGCCAATGCTGAGTCAAGAGGCCACCTCAGAGCTAATCAAGTGACAGAGAGCTGTTGCCAGAGTCCTACCCCTACAAACAGCTGGACTAAGAAGGAGAAGCCACTCTCCAGAGTAACGGCTATCATGCCAGGGAGTGTCTGGTAGAGTCCTTCTCTTTTCTATCTAACATGTGTACGCCTTCCTCTGCACATAAATTCCAAAGAATGGTCTTATCTAATATCGCCCCTCACCTTCTCCCCAAGGGCAAAATCACACCTATTCCCACAGATCTACTGTTCTCCATTGAAGATCTTTAGGTAATGTCCACTAGCCCTTATTCTGGTCACTTTCTTCATCACGGAGCTAGAATACCAGACACCTGCAAATTACATGCCATGTTTATTTGGGCTTATAGTTTGTAAAGGTTTCAATCCATCATCCACTGGCTCTGAGGCAGGACAACACGGCAGAGGGGCCTGAGCAAATGAAAGCAGCTCACCACGTGGTGCATAGGAAGCAGAGAAAAACGAGGGAGGAGCTGGGGGAATATAAACCCCTCCAGGTCACATCCACAGAGATCCACCCCTTCCAACCAGACCCACCTCCTCACAGCAGTTGCGCCATAATCCCCATAACCCAGTTACCTTCCAAAGCCCCGCCTATGAGCACATGAGGTCTGAGTAAGCATTTTTTGATATTACCCTAATAGTGCCGGCAACAAACGCAAAATAAACACTTCTACGAAAATAAGTACATCTTCTTGCTCATACATAGAGGCTACAGACAATGTTGACTTGAAAGAATAGTGTTTATTAGAGACCAGGAACAGTAGAGAAGAGAGAGGGGGAGAAAGGGTGATTAGATTTATCAGTACCTATTACAATCATGTACAAAATATCACACGGAACCCCACTAATATGTATGGTTAATGCATGGTAATAAAAATGAAAACCTTCACAATGAAAGAAGTGATTAATCAAGTGAATGGACAACATACACAGAAGGAGAAAATATTTGCAAATCATAAATCTGATAAGAGCTTATTATCCATAATATACAAGGTGCTCAAATAACAGGAAAACAAACAACTCATTTTAAAAATAGGCAAAGCATTCTATACCTGAATAGACATTTCTTGGAAAAGGACACACCAGTGGCCAACTGGCTTATGAAAAGCAAACATTCAGGATCACTAATCACTGGGAAAATACAAATTATAACAACAGTGAGATATCACCTCACATCTTTTAAGAATAGTTTTTGTTAAAAGAAATGAAAGATAAAAAGTGTTGGTGAGGACACTGAGAAAAGTGTACACTGTTGATAAGAAACAAACTAATACAATCATTATGGAAAACCGTGTGGAAATTCCTAAAAAAAAAAAAAGAAAAACTAAAACTAAACTACCATATGATTCAGCAACCCCACTCCTGGAACTATATCCCAAGTAATTGAAATCAGTAGGTGGACAGTCTCTCTGAACTCCTAATTTCATGGCATTTGTCATAATAGCCAAGACATAGAATGAACATAAGGGGTTGTCAGTGAATGAATGGGTAAATAAAATGTGGTGTATGTACACAAGGGAATAATATTCAGTGTTAAACAGAAGGAAATTCTGACATTTATGACAATAGAGATGAATATGGAGGAAATTGTGTTAAGTGAAATAAGCCAAGCACAGAATGACAGGTACGACATGATCTTACCCACATTTGAAATCTAAAAAAGTCAAATTCATAGAAGTAAAGAGTAGAATGAAGGTTACCAGAGCTGGAAGCAAAAGTGGACGTTAGAGAGAGGATAAGGAGCTGTCAGTCCAGGGTACAGAGTTTCCACTAGACAAGGGGAATAGGTTTGAGATTGCACAGCAAGATGAGACATGCAATAACATCTCAGAACAATATATTGTGCTTCTCAAAATAACTAAGAGTAAATTTCAAACACTTCACCTGATGGTTATGTTAATTAGCTTGATTTAATCCTTTCGCATCACATATATTGAAACATCACAATGTGACTCACAAATATATACAATTGTGATTTCTAAACTGAAAATACTACTAATTTTTAAATCCAAAAGTAATTTTAGGAAAAAAGCAAAATCCAAAATAAAAGTATTGCAGAGAGAGAAGATAGATAAAGCAAGAATGGCAAATTATTGAAGCTGGATGCACACATAAATTTATCACATCACTGATTCTGTCTGAAATTTTCCCACTTAAGGATCTGTTCTGGGTTTGGAATGTGGTAGGTCAGTATAAGAGCACTTGCCTAGCATGTGTGAGATCCTGATTTGATCCTTAGTACTACAGAAAAAAAGGAAAGAAAGAGAAAAAGAAGGTAAGGGAGGGAGGGAGGGAGGGAGGAAGGGAAGAAGGAAACAGGAAAAGAAAAAACTTGAAGACTAAAATGTAAAATAATAAAAATAAATTTAAAATATTAAGAAAAAACCTTTGTACTTCAATGGACACAATAAAAAAAATTGAAAACATCAACCATGTAATTGGAGAAAATATTTTCAAGTTATAAAGTTATGTATTTGGCCAGGTGTAGTGGCACATGCCTATAATCCCAGCACTTGGAAGCCTCGGGCAGGAAGATAATGAGTTCAAGGACAGCCGAGACTATGTAGCAAGACCCTGTCTCAAAACACAAAACAGACAAACAAATAAATGAGCAAAGGATCTGAATACACTGTTCCCCAAAAATATACAGATGGTAATGAGTACATGAAAAGCTGCCCAAATCACTAATCATTGAGGAAATGTAAAGGAAAACAATTGTGAGATCCACTTTGGACCTACTGGGATGGCTGTAATCAAATAATAACAAGTGTTAGCAGGGATGTGGAGTAATTAGAACCCTCATGCACTGCTGATGGGAATGTAAAATGGCCCAACTGCTTTGGTGAATGGTTTGTCATTTCTTCAAAAGTTTAAACAGAGTTATCATGTGATTCAGCAATTACATTCCTAGGTGTGTACCCAATAAAAATTGAAAAGATATGTCCCACAAAATCGTGTATACAAATGTTCATAGCAGCATTCAAAGTAGGCCAAAAGTTGAAACATCTCAAATGTTCATCAACTGATAAGTGGCTAAATAATATATTGATACAATAGGACATTCCTTGGCAGTAAAAAGTAATGAAGTGTTGATATGTACTGTAGCATGCATGACCCTTGAAAATTGTATGCTGAGTAAAATAAAATCCCCAAAGACTACATATGCTATATGTACCAAATAGGGGACAGAGTGCTTGGCAGGAATGGGGAGCAACTGATGATAGGGACAGCATTTCATTTAGGGATGAGCCAAAAATACCCTTTTTGTGTAACCTAAGAATGAACCCAGGTCCCTCACACCGAACCACATTCCACCCTTTTCTCACCTTTTATTTTGAGATGGGGTCTCAATAATTTGCTCAACTTGGACTTGAACTTGCGATCTTCCTGTCTCAGCCTCCCAGCTCAGACCACAGATATGCACTACCATACACAGCTTGAAAATGTTTTAAAGTTGATTGTGATGACTTCACAACTTAGTGAACACACTAAAACCATTCAATTGTATAGTTTTGATTGTATGAACTATCTCAATGAAGCTATTATTAAAAATAAAAGCCAGCATCTTACTCAAGTCTTAGGATTCATATCAGAAAATGTTGAGACTGAAGCATTCCAGGTTTGGTGAAAAGATATCCATTGGGTTTTCAAGAGATCTTTGAACCCTTTAATTAATTAGAGTAAAACTAAATAGAGCTTATTTGCTCTTAAGCTTGCTTTACTAGGGAACTTAACATTTGTTTTAGCTGGCTACTTTAATAAAGAACTGCCTTTCTGTTTAAAATGTTCACCTGGGAAAACCTGCTAAGTCCACTCCACACACACCCTCAATCACCGACTCCCACATCAGAGGCTGCGCTCTGACTGCACTTCTGGATGAGATACAAAACTCTCCAAAGTGGAGTCTTGTAACATAAACAAAATCACACAAGCATTACTCACATTGTGTGCCCTTGATAAAAATTTAATGTGAATCAAGAAGTAAGATGAAATATTGGCAAGATCCTGTCTTTGTATTTCAAGGCCCTGGAATCCCAAGTACTGTTCTGTGGTGCCAAGGTTTAGCTCTTCAGTGACCTGAAGCCTGGGTATTAAAGGCTGGGCCCTGGGGTACACAGAGGCATGGAGTGGAACTTCTGAGAGGCAGGGCTTAGGGAGCCGTTGAGGTCACAGGATGTGTCCTGGAAAAGGAAGCAGGACCCTTACTGCTCCTTCCTTCTCCTCTCTTGCTCCCTGTTCCTCGGGTCATAGCTTCATTGTGTGTCCCATCCACCAAGAAGTACTGCCTTGCCCCAGGCCTAAAAACAATACCCCATTTGATCACCTCTGAAATTGGGACTCAGAGTAAACATTTTTTCTATATAAGTTGATTGTCACAGGTATTTGTTACAGTGACAGGAAGCTGACTAACACATATGGTGTGTAAGTCAGTTCACAAACTGAAGTTTTGTTTTTGACCTGGATTTGGGATCAGGCATGATCAGCAAGCTCTGTAGGGAAATTTCTCAAGCATGTCCAGAGAATCAATCTCAAGTTTAAGATTGCAACTGAGGCCAATGGTCCTTTAGCCTCTTGAATGTGGAGGGCATTTCATAATGAAGCAGTGTGTTTTAAAACCTGAAAGTATCCCAGTAAATACCAAATCCTTTTCAAATGATACTTAGGGTCCTTGCTGGCTATAACTAGGGCTCATTTCAGGCCAAGAGTAATTATTTCTTAATCCCAATGAATTCTGTACTTAAAATTCTCCTCCTCCTCCTCACCCTCCTTCTCTTCCTCTTTCTTGTTTCTTTTGAGAATTTACTTCAGTGAAATTATTCTTTTCTGGGTTTACTGCCTTTTTCTGCCCATAAACTTGTCCTTATGAAAATTCAGTTTTCTCAGATTATTCTTCTCCAAAAGAACATACTGAGAAAATCTCATTTTGAAAACCTTCCAGGCCTCCCCCAAGTGCAGACTCAGCCTTGCCCAAGCCATGACGCCACAGTTGACACTAGAGGGCAGAGTAGAGATCCGTAGTTTATTGTCATCCCGTCACGGATTTTTAAATGGATAAACTTTGTTTTTTCAATTTTCCCACAATACCTACCAAATTTTACTACGCTTTTTTGTCCAGAAGGAAACTACATTTTTACTATTTTCTCAATATGTAATTTAAATTATGTTATGAAATTCATAGGACACACTTCAAGCACTTCTTGCTTTTGGTTACATTAGATAGGTGATGGCTCCCTTGTTGAAATTTTCTCGTCCTGTCTTCGTGAAACTTAATTTATCCTGGTTTTTTCTCCTGATTCTCTGGCCGTGCCTCCTCAGTCTCCTTTGACAATGTCTCCTCAGCTACAGTGACTTCTCGTCTCAGGGATCCCATGTGCTGTGTTCACAATGGCGCTCTCCACCTTCCCCACCCTTTGCCCCTCCATTCTTCCAGTCTCACCAAACAGCATCTGCACTCACCTGTTTCTCAAACCAGGAACCTGGGAGTCTCTGTTAGTCAGCTTTCTGTCTGTAACAAATACCTGAGATAATCCACGGGAAGAGAAAAGGAATCACATGGTGGAAGCAGTAAAACCACTGGTTCCAACCCTGAGCAGAAAGATGGTGAGATGTTTCCTGCCACCACTCCCATTAGCTTCCACATTTCCCTCCGCTTGCAAGTTTATTCTGTAGCAGTCATTAGTCCAGCCATCCTTTCACCTTTCCTTTGACCTGCATTCAGAAGAAATTCCAGAGTGACCATGTGCCCCACAGGGAAGGAAGCCTGGAAGGTAGGGTCCTCTGGGACTCCAGGCTAGTTGCCTGTGCTTACAGAAGTGTCTCCACAATTTAGTAATGGGTATAACACTATAGTTGGGAGTCAGCCGTGCATCCGAAGTGAATATTGTGCAAAGACCAGTCCAAAAGGAAGCACCTGCAATCTTCAACAGAGGATACCTCAGGGAGAGAAGAAGTCATACATTTTGCACCCTACACAAGCCTATATTTCTTGAATGTTTTACAACAGTTCTATTGTACTTCATGTAAATTTTCAGCTTCATGTACTGGCCAGCTTTTTGTTGTTGAAACAAAATGCACAACTTAAAGAAGGAGAGGTTCACACTAGCTCATGATTTCAGAGGTTCCAGTCCATGGAGTAGATGGCTCGAGAGCAGGACATCACGGTAGAAGATATAACAGAGAGAAAGGTACTCATCTCATGGTGTCCAGGAAGCAGAGAGAACAGGACAAAGAGCCAGAGAGAAAGGAGGCCAAATACTGTCCCCAAGGATATACCCAGAAATGTGCTTTCCTAACCTAGGCCTCCAACAACCCAATCAAACTGACAGTCAAGATTAACCACCATACCTAGCAAGGAGGATAAAAGCTTCCTGCTCTCTGTGAGATAGAACGCTATCCCAGGACCACAATAAATTACTAATCTGATATTGTGGTATAAAATATGCAGGCCAGAAGCCAGTAGGAGTGCCACAGGCCTGAAATCCCACTTACTCAGGAGGCTGAGGAAGGAGGGTCCCAAGTTACAGTCCAGCCTGGATAATTTAGTGAGATCCTGTCCTGAGATTTAAAAAAATAAAAAATAAAAGGGCCAAGGATATAGCTCAATAGTAGAGTGCCTGCCAAGCATGCAGGATGCCCTGGGTTTCATCCCCCATACAACAAAGAGGAAAAAAAATGATGTCCAACACTTTCATTGCCCCAGACCGTGATACTAAGAATGAACAAAAATGAGGAAGGAAACTTTGGGGCCAGCCAATAAGTACCTAATTCCACTAACTGATGCTAATGTGCAAGACTTGTTGAAAAAGGCACCCGGAATTTCTCATTCTGGTCCCTTTTCCTCACTCTCCCTCTGACACAGGGGAAAACAAAGGTAACAGACAAGATCAGACCATGCTCAGGGCCTCCTTGGTTGCTGCAGAATACCCACTGACTGGAGACGAGCAGGACTGGTGAAAAGGTCAGCACTGTACAACCCATGTACTCTGTCTCAGTAAATTGAAGAATGAAATTATGGACAGAAAGGAGTTAAGGGGAAATTGTTCATTGTAAGTATAAGAAAAACAAAGCTCCCAGTTGGGAAGATCCCAAGAGGGTCGGGGAGTGGGGCTCTTTGTCCAGAATCTTTTATGGCTAAGCAGAGCACGGGGATCTGCACAGCATCCAGGGGTTACCCATCACAGGCTGCTCTGCAGGTGGAGTGGGGCTCTTTGTCCAGAATCTTTTATGGCTAAGCAGAGCACGGGGATCTGCACAGCATCCAGGGGTTACCCATCACAGGCTGCTCTGCAGGTGGTTTAGAATAACTAGTTGGGACTCAGACTTTCTGATCAGAGTTTAAAGAAAATCATGACTCAGCCAGCAGGGTACAAAGAAAACCTAATTCAAAGGAAACTACTTACTCTACATTTTTAAATTCCTCAAAATCCAGCCTAGAGATAGAAAGGGTGTTGTGGTCTGGGGTTTTTTTTGCAAGGGGAACAATATAATACAGGGCACATATTTTGTAAGATTATTTATGATAGTCATCCAAAGAATCATATACAAAGAGAGTGCAGGAAATCTGTCCACACACTGTCCAAACACCAAAGAATCCAGCTTAGGGCCTGGATCCCATGCCAATGTCCCGTATGAGTCCTTCTGAAGACCTAGAGCCCGTAACAATGCCCCCCATGAGTCCACCTGGAGGGCTAGAGCCCTTGACAATGTTTGATGCAGGTCTGTTTCATGGGTCTGCACTGGGAAAGCCCAAAAGCCAGTGGTGGAAGCTAGAAAGTCTGTGCCAGCAGGAGGAAGACTCTGTGACAGCAGGCTGAGGGATCTACACTGGAGCCAGGAAGCAACACTCAAAGTAAGAACCAGAGCTTCCCCGAAAAGCACCACAGCCATCCTCTGCAACAGTGCGATCCCAAGCTCCTCCAACGATCAGGACAGCTGAGTTCCCATCAGGAAAGCCAATGTGACAGGCTTCTCCAGGTGACTGAGTAGGGCACCATCTTCTCCTATGGAGCCAGGAAGTGATGCTCAAAGTGAGGACCAGAGCTCCCCCAAAGTGAACCATAGCCATTCTCAGTGACGACAAGATCCCGAGCTCCTCAGATAATAACAGTCGAATTCATCAGGAAAGCCGCATGACAAGCCCCTCCAAGAGAACCAGCAACTCCTTACAGCTTCTAACAACACCCAAGAGCCTCTCTTCTTCTCCCATTCAGCCTCTTATGCTGCTGGCAACAACCCTCAGGTGACCCCTCCACCCCCAGTACCACGCTGGTACAGTTCAGCTGGCTGTTACAAGTTGACCACCAGTGGTCAATCCACCACAGAAGGGTTGTTATGTAACTTGGTGTATTCTATTCTGCGTGTTTTTACCCTAAGTCTTACCATGTTTCCTATGTTTTCTTTTACATTTCTAAGCTGAACTGTGTGCCTTGAGTGAACTCTTCACCCGGTATGCCTGCCATTCTCTTTGTCCGGTTTACCAGGCTGACTCCATCCTAGGCCTGTCCCTTGTTCCATGGGCTAAGGAACTGACGTGCCTCTTACGCTGGGATGACCCAGCCACAGTCAGAAGCTCTTCAGCCTCAAGAAAGCTACTTTTAGAGCAGTGGTTCTCACAGTGGGCCCTGGGCCACAGTGGCTCTTGGAGAGCTTGGTGGGAATGCAAGTTCTTGGGTCTCTTGCACCTCCACTGGGAGCTTGGAGGGCTCAGTTCAAACATCTGTGCTTTTCAAGGCCCTCTAGGGAAGTATGAGGCACAGGAAGTGTGAGAACCTCTGCCCTGCACATCTGTTTGCCCTTAAAGGGAAGCACAGCCTGAGGCATGTGAACAGAGGCACCCAGCTGTGGGATGCTCCAACCATTTTATTCTCCAGGAGGAGGAGTTTCCTGCTTGAAACCCTAGGGAGAAAGAGTATCTGCTGTTCGTTTATGTTTCTAGAACTTGTTACACAGAAACTGAAACTTCTAATACTGCACACAACAGTGAAAATTACAGAGTTTTTTTTTTTTTAAAAAAAGAACACATCTACATTGTTGGTGGAAATGTGTACTGATACAACTGATAGGACAATAAATATGGAGATTCCTCAAAAAACTAAAAATAGAGATTCCATTAGATCCAGGTGTACTTTGTCTGGATATCTTCTCAACAGAGTTTAAGTCACCATATTACAGTGATTTCTGTATTCCTATGTTTATAGTGGCCCAACTCATAATAGCAAGACCTTGGAAATGGCCTATATGTCTATCAGTGAATGACTGTATAAGAAAATGTGCTATTTATACACAGTGGAGTACTACCTGGCCATAAAGAAGCATAAATTAGAATCATCTGTCAGAATATGGATGCAGTTCGAGACCATAATAAATAAATCAAACACAGAAGGTTAAATATCACATGATTTCTCTTCTGTGAGAAACCCAGAGTACAAATAATGTAAAGAGCAAACTAAAAGACGGCAGGAAGTTGGAAGATAGCTTTTCTGGGCACGGGAATTGCTGCAGGGATAGAGTGAGGAGAGAGGGGGGAGATGCATTACACCATAATTTCACTGAAACCAACCATGTACTTTAAAATGTTTAAGATGGTAAATTTAATGCTATATTATGCATTTTATACAAATGGTCAAAGACAAGAAAGATAAGTGTACCTTTTCATAGTTCTGCCCAGTACACCCTGATCTCAGGGTGAAAGGAACCTGTGGCCTCTTCTGGACTCGGTCCCCTCCCATCCCAGCCCTCCCAGGGAAATGGGGCACAGTTACATCCAACCAGTAAGGGTAAAACTCAATCATCTAGCTTGGAGGTCTAATAAACATTCATGATTTGAACCAAAAATTCTTTGTTTTGGATGTTAATGCCTCTTAGGTTTCCTCTTTCCCAAGTGGGCTTGCCAAACATTTTAACCATTAACCTCAAATACATAGAACCACATTTGTGAGATAGGATTTTTTTTTTCTCCGTTCAACTTCTGTTTCAACAAGTACCTCTTTGTTCTCATCTCCTTATGACAATATTCCTCCCACACACAGTGAAAGCAGCAAAAATTTTACATGAATTATTTTATATTACTTAACATGTAGTGTCACTAACAGAGGTTAATAGTGTAAGTGGAAGGGATTGTGGGTTAGTGAGGCCTAGCCTTGTCTCAGACGACTCACCTTCCCTTTACTTCACTCCATCAGGGCTGCAAGGCTCTGTCTCCCCCCCCCCCAACCTGAGGACCATGCTCAACAGAAATTCCTGTTGGTGGAGGGTGGTTGAACTTTCACATTGAATTAAAACATAGTACCTTAAAAATGTATGCATAGTACCTTTAATTCAGATGTTGCATTTTGGCCAGGCCACACACACCTATAATCACAGCCCTTGGAAAGGTGAGGCAAGAGGATTACTGTGAGTTCCAGGCCTGCCTGCACTACAGAGTGAGCTCCAGGCCAGCCTGAACTACATAGTAAGACCCTGTCTCAAAAGGCAAAAACAAACAAGTAAAAATTACCAACAGATGCTGAGTTTTAATGTTATGATAAAAGCTGGAGTTAAATCAAGAAACAAAATCAAGCTGAGTGTGGAGACACACTCTTGTAATCCCACCACTCTGGGAGATAAGTGAGGTACACAGAAGTCCAATTACCCATGAACAAAATAACCTACACCACAGGCATATCATAGTTAAGATTCCAGACATTCAACATAAGGAGAGAATATTGAAAGCTCTTAGAGAAAAGAAACAAATCACCTATAAAGGAAAACCCATCAGAATCACAACAGGTTTCTCAGTACAAACCCTCAAGTCAAGGAGAGCTTGAAGTATTTCAAGTCCTAAAAGAAAACAGCCTCCAACCCAGATTGATGCACCCTGCAAAACTATCTTTCATAACTGATGGAAAACTAAGGTACTTCCATGGTAAAGAGCAACTGAGGAAATTCATGAACACCAAACCAGCACTCTAAAATGTCCTGAAGGACATTCCTGAAAGAGTTAACAAGGACTACAACCTCAAGAACCAAACAGAAGGAGTCTACCAAGTAAGGCAAACAATTACACAGGTAGGGGGAGTGTGAACCAACAACAGGAAAATAATATGACAAGAGTAAATCAATACATATCAGTTATTACCATCAATGTTAATGGTCTCAATTCTCCACTCAAAAGAAACAAACATTCACAATGGATCAAGAAGCAAAATCCAACAATATGCTGCATACAAGAAACATATCTAACTCAAAAAGAAATTCATAGACTGACAGCCAAAGGATAAAAAACAACACTCCATGAAACAGAAACCTAGAAAAAAACAGGTAGCTATTCTATTTGGAGACAAAGTGGATTTCAACCTAAGACTAATTAAGAGAGACAAACAAGGTCACTACATTCTTGTAAAAGGAACAATCCAAAATGAAAATATAACACACATATATACATTTAGGAATGAAAAGGTTTAGCTCACAGCAGATCCTACAGAAAGTCAGAAGATCATCTATACTTACTTCAAGAACCTGTACGCTAATAAGATGGAAAATGCAGCATAAATGGACAGATTGCTAGATACATAAGAAATAACAAACCTGAATCAAGAAGATATAAAAGTTGTAAATAAACTACTATCACTCAATGAAATTGAAGATGTAATTAAAACATACCAACAAAGAAAAGCCCAGGCCCTGATAGATTCACTGCTGAGTTCTATAAGAAATTTACAGAAGATCTTGTACCAGTACTTTGTAAACTCTTTAATGAAATTGAAAGGGAAGCAGTACTCACAAATTTATTCTTGGAAACAAGCATTACCTTGATACCAAAACCAGGGAAGGACACAACCAAGAAAGAGAACAACAGGCCAATTTCTCTAATGAAAATAGATTCAAAAATCTTCAATAAGATACTAGAAAGCAGAATGCAGCAAATTATCAAGAAGATTATATACAATGACCAAGTAGGATTCATCCCAGGGATGCCAGGGATGGTTCAACATACATAAATCAACAAATGTAATACATCATATTAACAGAGCCAGAAATAAAAACCACATGATCATCGCAATAAATGTGGAAAAGGCATTTGACAACATCCAACACCCATTCATCATTAAAACCCTACAGAAAATTGAAATAGATGATCTTTACCTTAATCTGATAAAAGCCATCTATGGCAAAGCAACAGCCAACATCAAATTGAAGGATCAAAAACTGAAAGTTTTCATTCTAAAATTAGGAACAAGACAAGGATGGCCACTTTCCCCTCTCTTATTCAATACAGTTCTGGAAACTTTAGGCAGAGCAATTAGACAAGAGAAAGAAATAAAAGGAATAAGGATAGGAAAGGAAGAAACAAAATTGTCACTATTTGCAGATGACATGATACTCTAGATAGAAGACCCAAAAAACTCCACCAAAAGATTTCTAGATTTAATAACCAAATTCAGTAGCATAGCTGGATAAAAGTCCACATTCAAAAATCAATAGTATTCCTGTATACAAATAAGAAACTCACTGAAAGAGAAATCAGGGAAACAACGCCCTTCATAATAGCATCTCAACAAATGAAATATCTAGGAATCAATCTAATGAAGGACATGAAAGGCCTTTACATTGAAAACTACAGTAGTCTGAAAAAGGAAATTGAAGATGATAGCAGAAAATGGAAAGGTGTTTCTTGTTCTTTGTAGAAAGAACCAATATAGTGAAAATGGCCATACTTCCAAAATTGCTATGCAGATGTAAAGCAATCCTGATCAAAAATCCAACAGCTTATCTCATAGAGTTAGAGAAAGCAATCCTAAAACTAATTTGGAACCAGAAGAGACCTAGAGTAGCAGAGGCAATTCTGGACAACCAAGAAAAGGCAGGGGTATCACAATCCCTGGCTTGAAATTATATTAGAAGTCTACTGTGACTAAAATAGCATGATACTAGCACCAAAAAACAAAACAAAACAACAACAACAACAAAAAAAACAGACCTAAGGACCATGGAACAGACAAGAAGAAGCAGAGACAACTCCAGATACATTCAGCCACTCTATCTTTGACAAAGGTGCCAAACACATTCACTGGAAGAAACACAGCCTCTTTAATAAATGGTGCTGGAAAAACTGACTTTTCACATGCTGAAGACTAAAACTAGATCCATATGCATTAAACTAAAATCTAAATGGATGAACTAAATGATAAATAGAAACACTAAATCTGTAGGAAAATAGAATAGGTAGAACTCTTGAAGACTTTAGTGTAGGCAAAGACTCTATCAACAAAGCTTAAATTGCACTGGAAACACCATAAAGAACCAATTGTAATCTCATCTTATTTAAAAGTTTTTGCACAGCAAAAGAAGTCACCAACAGAGTGAAGAGACAACCCACAGAGTGGAAAAAAATTTTTGCCAGCTGTTCCTCAGACAAAGGACTACTATCTAGATTATATAAAGAACTAAAAAAGAAAACCCCCAAATTTAAAGACCCAGTCTAAAAGTGGTCATCTAAAATGAACAGATACTTCTCAGATAAAGAAGTCGAAATGGTAAATAAATATATGAAGACTGTTGAACATCCCTAGTCATTCAAGAGATGCAAATTAAAACAATGCTAAGATTCCATCTCACTCTAGAAAGAATGGCTACTCTCAAGAAATCAACCTATAGCAAATGCTGGCAGGGCTGTGGGGATAAAGGAACCCTTCTCCTCTGCTGGTGGCACTGTAGACTGATGCAACCACTGTGGAAATTCCTCAAAAAACTAAAACTAGAGGTTCCATTCAACCAAGCTATTCCTCTTCCGAGTATCTTCCTGACAGAATTAAAAGCAGATTATTTGATCAATCTTACATTCTTACATCTGGTGGGCTGAGCAAATTCATTGACGATAATATGTAATGTAGCAACTATCGTTAATTACTATCGTTTTGTTTTGAGATCATGTGTCCTGTTTGTTGTATTTGTTTTTGTTTTCATTGTTGTTATTTTGTTAGTTTTTTATCTTTAAAATAAAAAAACAATTAAAAGCATCATGCCACAGGCAATGTATGTACAACCATTTTATAGCAGCATAGTTTCTAGTAGCTAAATCTTGGAAACTGCCCAAATGCATATCAACCAATGAATGGATAAAGAAGATGTGTTCTTTTAAAAAATGGTGTACTACTCTGTCATAAAGAAGGATAAGCTTGAGATATTTCTAGGTAAATGGATGCACAACTTGAGACCATATTCTTAGGTGAAATAAATTTGGCACATATATTCTTTTATTTGTGTTTTAGAGACAGGGTTTTTCTATGCAGTTCAAGCTGGCCTTGAACTCAGTTTGGAGTCCAGACTGACCTTGAATTCACAACAATCCTCCGGACTAAGCCCTGCCTCAGCATTCTGAGAATTGGAATTATAGGTGTGTGCCAGCAACACACGTTCAAATTCCGCATTGTTTCTCTGGTTTGAGAAACTAAAAGAATAAATAAGGACAGAGATGTATCACAGATATTGGGAAATGGGAAGTGAATGTTCAAAGGAGAGGGGCACAGAGGGAGGGGGAGCAGGAAAGAAAGGACAAGAAGAGAAGAATAGAAGGAAAAATGGAAGCAAATCTTGTGTGAATAAGGCGAGGAAGAGGGATTGAAGGGAGTGTAGGGGAGTGGGAAAAAAAGAAGCAACAAGAGATACCACGTACAGGTACAAATTCCCTAAGATAAGTGTGATCAGTACATATATCTAAAATGTACCAATAGAGAAGAAAGAATTTAAAGCTGGGCAAAAGAAACTGCAGTACGTAAAGTAAAGACAAATTTGATGGGAGATTGCCAACACCTAGGCAATCAAGGTTTTGTAAGTGAGGAGGAAACAGGAAACAAATCAACAGACAACATGGAAAAAGACAACACGAGGCATCATCCATCTATGAAGACATGTGCCTGAGTGATTTCCTGGCAGAGAATAAAGAGCTCCACGCAGTGGCCAGGGTGTTTGCTTAGGTTCCTCCACAGCACATAGCAAATACCCGGAGCTATGTGCTATATATGCAACCCTTTTTTGCTCTAAATCCATATCCTCTAAGCAAACTTCTTGTTGATCATTTGCTTCCTTGGGAAATGGGAAAAATTGAATTACAAGTCATACATGCATAAACCAATTCTGGGACTTACACTATGTCAGGCTCCTATAAAAAGAAACAAATATTTGAAATAAATGTTTCTAGGCAAAAAAAATACCTTCATATGTACTATTTATTATGATAAGTAATCATATCTTTAGGCCTGAACAGCCCCGGACAGACCAATAGAAATCATTTTTATGCACTTTCAAAGCCAAGTATCAGACCTTGTACTACATTGATTCTCCAAAAGATGTAGAAATACTAACCATAAAATAAAGGGTTGATAATACAATAAATGATTTTATTATAATTATATGTACAAGACACACACACAAGTATGTTTATAGCAACATTATTTTCATTTAACCTCCATACTCGAAGCCTTTGAAATGTCCCTCAAAAATAAGATAAAGTGTAGCAGTCATTCAGTGGAATATTACACAGCAATGAAAATGAATCACTGCAACATATAGCAATTAAGATGACCTTGGCAGACATAATGTTGATCAAAAGGAGTCAGTCACTAAAAAGTTCATTTTTATATTTTCCCTAACAGACAAAATGAATCTGTTTCAACATCATTGGTCATTCAAGACATGCAAATTAAAACAACACTGAGATTCCACCTCACCCCAGAAATAATGGCTGTCATAAAGAAATCAACCAATAACAAATGCTGAAGGGGTCGTAGGGTAAAAGGAACCCTCCTCCACTGTTGGTGGGAGTACAGACTGGCACAACCGCTGTGGAAATCAGTGTGGAGATTCCTCAAAAAACTAGGATCAGAGGTCCCATTCAACCCAGCTATGTATTCTCCTTCTGGGTATCTTCCCAGAAGAATTAAATACATTGTACCACAGCATTATATGCGCACCCATGTTTGTAGTAGCACAATTTGTAATACCTAGATCTTGGAAACAACCCAAATGCCCATCCACCAAGGAATGGATTAAAGAGATGTGGTCTTTTTATATAATGGAGTACTACTCAGCCATAAAGAAGGATAAACTGGAGATTTTTACAAGTAAGTGGATGCAACTGGAGACCACACTCATAAGTGAAATAAACCAGATGCACATGTGTAAACATTGTATTGTCTCCCTAGTGTGAGAAACCAATAGAGTAAACAAATCCAAAATGTACATTAAATATTTGTAAAATGGGAAGAAACTTCAAAAGGAGAGAGCAACTGGGTTGGGGGAACAGAGAAAAGAAGGAAGAGAAAAGGGACAAGACAGTCAAAATACTTATACTCCTACTTTCTCTTAGTTCATTGAAAAAAAGGTTTGTGCTAATATTGATTGGACAATTAAATGCTGGTATCTTATATTCTGAATAACTAATTTAAAGATGGCAATATACAAGGCATTAGCCGTTATTACACCCCGATCATCTTGTTTTGAAATTCTGGGTTTATGTATGTGTATATATATATATATATATATATATATATATATATAAAATCTGGGATAGGTCAGAGTAGCAGCTGTCTTCAGGAAAGTACCACTTTGCAGAAGGGTATGAGACAGCCCGCTGCAGTTCTAAAATTGCAGTTTGGGTGTGTGAGTGGCAGTTACATGGGTGAGATCCACATATAACGTTTTTTTGAGTTACATGTTTCGCTGTAGAGTTCATAGCTCATAAAAGGATATTTTAATTTTCAAAGATTGCAATGTCTGGAATAAGGAGCGGTGTATGCCAGTGATATTTGCCCAGTAACTTTCAAGGAGGCATTAGCTGATGTGGGAAGCACCCAGGGCTGGAGCGGTCAGCCGTGAATAACTGCACCGCGATGAAGGACGCACCCCTCTTTGTGTGATGGGAGCGGCAGTACCCAGACAGACAGACGGAAGTCAGAGGAGGGGTCAGATAGTGGAGGTGGACCTAGGCACTGAGCCCTGTCCTCACCGCGGAGAATGGAGTGCGGGAATTTCCCAGTCTTTCACCTGCTGGGCAGTCGGAGGTCTGGAGGTGGGGACTGCAGGGCCAGGTGCCCACCTGGAGGGACTCAGCAGTGTCCGACTACGGATCCGAAAGCTGAAAGGGCAAGGGATAGGCTGGGCTTTGGCGCCCCTTACAGGACAGAAGACGCTGCTCTCGACGAGCAAAACGGCCGTCACCCGTGTCTTCCGGCTTCAGAGCGCCCCTCCGTGGTGGAAGAGGCCAAGTGCATGAAGCTGATGTCCTCTGTTCCCACCCATTTCTAACACGTTTACAAAGAGGAGGCCAGGTTAGAAAAGAATCATATGTATCAATCAAAAGCAATGTATCAACCTGGCTTGGTGGTGCACGCCTGTAATCCCAGCACTCAGGAGGCTAAGGCAGAAGGGTTGTTGCGAGTTCGAGACCAGCCTGGACCAAGAAGTGAGCTCAAGACCAGTCTGAACTATATATAGCAAGGCCCTGTCTCAAAAAGACAAAAAAAAAGAAAAAAAAAAGCAATGTGTCGATTAAATGCAGGAGCAGGTGTGAGAATCCACCTGTCCTCTAAGTCAGGTATAAAAGCTGTTTGATAAAATGTAAACTGGAGCTACTCCTGTAAGTAATAATTCTTACTTTAGAAAATAATTTTGCAATATGTTAGCACATAATAAGTTTATTATTTTTTAATAAATTAGTAATTTTCAGGACGGGTGTGGTGATGCACGCCTATAATCCCAGCACTCAGGAGACTGAGGCAGGAGGATCATTGCGAGTTTGAAACCAGCCTGGGCTACAAAGTGAGCTCAAGGCCAGCCCGAACTGTGTAGCGAGACGCTGTCCCAAAAAGACGAAATAAATAAATAATTTTTAAATTTCTCGGTTTCACTTTCTAATACAATGAATGTTAGCCATAACTCTTATAAACAAAAGTTTGTGGAGTCCTCATAATCATTTTTAAAAAGTGCGTACAAGCCCTAAGACTAAAATCTCTGAATCACTACCTAGAAAGAATGAGAAACTGCTGACAAAGCTGAGCTGACTAATTTACTCTGCTAGAACAGATGAGGAAAAGCTTAGTGAGTATCTGCATATCTCTCACAATGTAAGCTAGAACTTTATTTACTTTGTATCTGATGATAAAAGCTAAGTTTCTCTCTGAGTCTGTTTGCTAAGAAAGAAAAAAACCTTTTTAGAACACTGCTTTTCTTAGTAATTCCAAGGATGCTTGGCTCATAACCTTGAAACTAGAACAAGTTTGTTGAAGGAAACTAAATTTAGTAGAAAATTTGTTCTAGAAAACTTCATCTGCATGAAGTTATAAACCGCTTTTTTGAAAGATATGACTTCAGCCACCATTTTATTCTTAACGCACTACTTTGACATCACTGTTTTTGTGTAATAATGACCTCATTGAAAGGATACAGTCTCTTGAAGTTTGGATCACATATAAAGTCCTATTTCCTTGTTGCAAACATGGTTTTTTTTTTAACAAGTAAAACAAAGTGACTTTCAGGTTTGCTTTTCAATACAATGTGGGATCTCTATTTCTTATGACAGAAATAAATTAATTTAGCAGAGGCAGAAGGCAGAAGGATCCAGAACACAGAAGGTAACAAGACGGTCCTCACCAGATACAGGCCCTGGACCCAACTTCCTAACCTCCAGAATGGTAGGAGGCACCATATATTCAGCCACTGTCCCAGATGGGCCCATTAGGACTCTCCTGGATGTGTGAAATTTGTAGGCAAGAACCTAATGCAGTGGCATGAGCTCAGGACACGGTGGTAGAGAGAAGCAGAAGTTTCTAGCCAATAGCAGGCATAGAACCGATGCTGCCAACTAGGAAAGGAAGCTCAGGAGCAGACTCTCCCCTCACTATGCTTCAAGAGGCGTTCACAGCCATGTGATACCTGGCCACAAGTCCCCATTGCTGGCCCTCAGAAACTGTAAGGCGGTAAATGTGTTGTGCTCAACTGCTCCATTTGGAGGAAAGTGTAGCCCAACAACAGCTTACCCATGTGATGATCACTGCTATTCATAGTGACCCAGGGCACTAAAATGTCCCGACGTGTTTTCCAAATCTTCCATATGAAGGTGGAGGGCAGACAGCACTTAGAATGCGCAGAATCCCTGTGTGGCACAAATTGGAATCCTCAGCCAGCAAGGAAATTTCACAGAGCTGGAACCCGTATCTTCCTGTCTTTCAGGATTAAAAGGGATCCATCGTAGAGAAGAAAAACTAAGAGAGAAGCCAAACAATGTGCAACTCAGCCATTTAATTCACCAGGATGAATTAACACTTTGAGAAAATTTTGGAAATGTGCACTGCCAGAGGGAAGCTTTGAAAGGCTGTGAACTTCAGTATGACCCAAGAACATTTTGTGCCTCTTCAAACACCATTCATTTTTATTTTAGGTTAACCATTCTCCTGCTTTTGTTTTTCTTTCTTTCTTTCTTTCCTTCTTTCTTTCTTTCTTTCTTTCTTTCTTTCTTTCTTTCTTTCTTTTTTTTGGCACTGGGGATGGAACTCAGGACCTTACACTTGTGAGGCAGGCAATGTGCCCTGAGCTATATCCCCAGCCCTCATCTTGCTTTTCTGTATGGTTTTATTATACGTGTGTATATCCTTGGACTGAAAATGTATGCCTTGATTTTCTTGTTTGTAAATTTTCTACATGTGGGATCACATAGATTTTATTCTTATAATCAGCATCATGGCTTGATAGTCCTTTGCAGCTGTGACTCATTCATGTTACTTTCTGTTCAGTGTTCCGTTGCTGGAATATGCCATGAATTATCAATTACATCACCACTGGTAGACATTCAGGTTGCTTGCAGATTGGGGCTTGTCTTAGTTACTTTTCTTATTGCTGAGACAAAATACCCAATGTCCAAACAGTTTATAGTAGTTTCAGTCCATAATCAGCTGGCTCCAAGGAAAAGTGGCATTAGGCAGGGGGCAACCATTCGTGATGATGGGAGACAGTAAAAGAAACAAGAGAGGGAAATAAACAACACTTTTCATGTCCCTTATATTGTATGCAGGCTATCTGCCCTAAGGTGAGTAGAGCGCTCACATCCTTGATCCTAGCCAAACCAATCAGTGGGCTGATTTACTATTTACACACCCTTAATCCCAGCATCACACACTCTAGATGCTGCCACCTTTGAAAAACCTACCTATGACTGCATGAAGCTTTGGAGGGACATATATACCCAAGTCATAACATTCCACCCCTGGCCCACCAAAGCCTCATGCACATCCCTTTATGCAAAAAAGCATTTAGTCCATCTCCAAGAGTTGCCAATGTTCTCACCATTTGAGTATTGCAGAAAAGTCCAAGTCCATAGGTTCCTCTGAGATTTAAGGCAAACTGTTAGCTGCAAACCCCTGCACAGGTGAAAAGAAAGTTAAACACTTCCAACATTCAATAGCACAAGATAGACATATCCATTCCAAAAGTTACAAGCAGGGAGCTACAAAGAAATAGGACCAAAGCAAACCCAAAATCCAGCAGGCCAAACATCAAATCCCATAAATCCACTTCCAGTATCTCTGACAATCTGTGGCAAGGTGTGAATGCCAAAGGACTTGGGTGTCTCCACCCCTCTGGCACTGACTGACAGTGGGTGTAGCTCCCATGGCTTCTCTCTGGGGCCAGTTCTGCTCTCTCCTTGCAGTTTTCCTCAGATGATCCACGTTTCTGGTTTCTCCAAACTTCTGGGGTCTCCACCGCACCTTTCACTTCATGCTCACAACTTCACATACTGCCCTCTCAGGGGCACACTGCCTGGCTTCCCAGACCATCTCCTGAAACCTGGGTGGAAGCCTTCCTGACCCCACAACTCTTGCATTCTGCATGCACCTAAAATCAGTGCTACATAGATGATACCAGAGTCTGCTGTCAGCTGGAGCAGTAGCCAGGTATCCTTCTCTCTTGGATGTAAGGGTCAAGTACCTATGAACCAAATCTTGAACAACTTCCCTAGCCTACAGCCACTGTGGAGCATGGTGTTCTGTGCTCTCTTCTCAAAGCAAAGCCTTTTGCTTTTACAATTTTGGGATTACAAAGGGTAGGATCCTGCTGCTTCTTGTGATTGCCTCAGGCCATCTTTCCTATTCTGTCCCTTCTCAGCAATCAAGATCTCCTCTGCTCTATCTTTGCAGTCCACAGCTTTACTTGGGCTTCCTCTCTGGGCAAACTCACAATATTTTTAATTGTCCTTCTGGGCTATTTCTCTTGATTCTCAAGATAGGTCTGGCTAAAAGCCCCCCATAGTAGCCATACCACTGCTTCAATATTAGACTGCCTTGAAATTTCTTCTGTAAGATTAGTCTGCTGCCCTTAATCTTAGTCTCAGGCAAAGTATCTGGACATGAGCACAATGCAGGCAAATTTTCTACCAAGGTATGACACATGTCATCTGGAGTCCAACAGCCAATATAGTCCCTCTTCCCAGTAGAAAACTCCAGAGCCTCATCTTTACTGGCTTTCTAATCCTTGTAAATAAATCTATTACCATTCTGTGACTTGTTTTTATTCATACTATCTGTGGCAACTTCTGATAAGTTTTTATTTTAACGTGTGTGTATATATGTGTGTGTGTGTGTGTGTGTGTGTGTGTGTGTATCCACCCTTTCCTTTATGGAAACAAATTTTTAGTTATCTTCTACTCCCCTATCTGGACCCAGAAAGCTTTTATTTTTTTCATTCATGGCCAGGCCTCTTCCTGGTCTTGTCTAAGATATGAGCAGTGGAATGGAATGCACAGCTATCTGCAGATATTTCCCTTTGTATACATGCCCCCCTGCCACGTGATTTCAGTTCCTCCAATTAGGACAGGAAGTCTATTTCCCCACTCTTCACAGTATTGCTGTGTTTTCCCTAAGTCTAGGCCCCAGAAGCCCATATAATTAATTGCTTCTGATCTCAGAACTCTTCCTCAAGTGTGTAGCCAAGACAGAGCTAACTTGCTGGAAGACAATAAACCCCATGGTGGAGAAACAAGACAAGGGACAAAGCCATTCTGGGCCAATGAGCCTCAACCAGCCCAAGAGCTGGTCACAGGACAGTGAGTCCAGACAAGGGTAGACAGACTGCTCAGCTTAGCCCAGCCAGAATTGTTGATCCACAAAGGGAAAAACTCTTTTAAAATGGTTGTTGTCTAAAAACTCTACCCTTCTGGGTGGTTTCTGCATCAAACACCTTGCAGGTATAGGTAAGAATCTTACTTTTATATGTTTCTACAGGAAAATTGCCTGTTCCCTGTCATGTATTAAACAATCCATCCTTCCCACTGATCTGCAATGACACTTCCCTCAAACAGCACAAAATCTTACATGGATGAGTCTGCGGGGTCCCTATTCTGATTTACTGGTTGATATGTCTGTCCCTGGGCCAATACTACACTGTGTGGCTTCTTATACTTTTATAAGGAGATTTAATATTTAGAAAAAGCCAGACGTAGTGGTACATGCCTGTAATTCCAGCACTCAGGAGGCTGAGGCAGGAGGATTGCTGTGAGTTTGAGGCCAACCTAGACTGCATAGTGAATGCAAGTCCTGCCTGAACTACAAAGTGAGAACCTGTCTCAAAAAAAAAAAAAAAATTCCTCCCACTCATTCTCCTTTCTCAAGAGTTTGGAATCTGTTCCTGGCTCTTCCCATTTTATATGTTTTGAATGCATCTTGTGAGTCTTCAGGGCAAACCTTATTAGAATTTTTATTGAAAATGCATTGACTCATTGGATCAGTTTTGAGAGAACATGCATAAATCTACCTATCAAAGAACATGGCACATTTCTCTACTTATTAAATCTTTTTAATTTTTATTACTTATTTATTTGTTTGTTTTTATAGTTCCTTGGATGGACCCTAAAGCCTTGAGTGTGCTTGGCAAGTGATTTACCACTGAGCCACACACCCGGCCCTTTTTTATTTTATGCTGAAACAGGATCTCACTAAACTGCCCAGATTGGCTTTGAGCTTGTCAGTCCCATGCCTCAGCCTCCTCAGTAGTTTGGATTACAAGTAGGCACTCCCGTGCCTGGATCTAGGCCTTTTTGATGTCTCATTTCTATAATTTTCTATGGAGGGATCTCACACACCTTTTCTGGCCTTTAAGTCATTTTGAATGTAAATAGTATCTTCTAACAAACTGCATTTTCTTATGAATTATTGCCCTGTAGGTCTGAAATTATCTTTATTTCTAACAGGTTTATTGAGATATAATTCACAGACCATAAAATTTACCCATTTACAATATACCATCTTTTCACTGTGTTCATAAACTTGTGAAATCATTGCCATAATCAATTTTAGAATGCTTTCATCATTCTAAAATGCAACTCAATATCCTCATTTACACCGAACAATATCCACTTCCCCCCAATTATCCACCTCTTCTGGACACATCATGTACAGAGGGTCATTATACTATCGCTGTGGAATTCAGGACCAGATCAAACAGAAGACAACAGCACCAGAGGGAGTCTGGAAGGCAGCTTTATTATGCTACTAGACTGGGGAACCCAGAGGTTCAAATCATCAGCCTCATTTTGAGGTTACTAATTACTTATACAGCTTTTCAAAAGTACAAAAAGGCAGATAACATCACATTCTATAGTTGGTTACACATCTTTGTCATTAATTGCTACACAGAATTTACTCTTACAGAAACTAATAAAGTTACTATCATATAACATGGGGGAAGAATCAATCATTGCCTGAGACTGGGCAGAGGCATCCTTGAGGAGATAACTCTCTGAGACTTGAAAGTAAGCAACACACCAAGGTCTAGTTAAGTTGTACTTATCCTGCAGCTGGCTCGAGGAGCAGCAAGGCTTGTTAAGTTTTGTAGCTCTCTACTTATGAGAACCTACTGTGCTTCCCAGTCTCACCCTTGAACTGTGTTAGAAATATACTAGTGTTAGAAATACAGGATTAAATTTTTCTTTACATTTTAAAATAACCTCTATATTATGTGACATTTTTATGTGTCTTTTCACTTATCAAAATGTTTTTATGGTTGGTCCACATTTTGGCATGTACCAACACTTTGTTGTTTTTTCTTGCTAGGTACAAATGTAAATCCATTGATCTGACACACACTTCATTTCTCCACTCATCAATTGACTAACATTTGAATTATTTCCAGTTTAAAACTATTATGAATAATGCAACTATGACCATTCACATGGACATTTTTGTATAGACATATGTTTTTACACTCCTATTGGGTATAACTCTAGCTGTGAAATGACTGGATCGTACAGTAACTCTATGGTTGACCTTTGAGGAAGTGCCATGCTGTTTTCCAAAAAGGTGGTACATGAGGCTTCTCAGTTCTCCATAACTTTGTCAAACTGGTATCTTTTTTATTAGTCATCCTACCTGGGAACGAAGTGGTATCACATTGTCATTTTTTTGACACTTTTATTTTAGAAGTAAAAGAACAAAAACATATTAACAGACAGACACAAAGTAGCACAAGAATAGTACAATCAAAACTGAATTACAGACAAGGTGACAGGGAATTAACAATGGTTGTTGCGTTACATATTGATAACTTCGAAGTGTATACTCAGGAAAACAGATATAGACATGCAAAATTGATCAAACAAATAATCATCAACTATTCCTTACAATAAAGTGACCTAGGTCAGTAGTATAACTATATTAGATATGCTGCATATACATACATACATACATACATACATAGATAATTATCCCTTCCTTCCTTTTTTTATATAATTTTTAAAAATTTTTTTTAAAGTGTAAAAGAAAAAGAACTACATCAACAAAAAAAGGAAAGCATTAACAAAGAGACACAAAGTAGCACAATAACAGTATAATCAAAAGGGAATTATAGACAAAGCAACAGGAAACCAGCAATAGTTGTTGCACTGCATATTGATAACTTCAAAGTGTATGCTCAGGAAAACACATATAGACATTTTGATTTGCATTTTCTGAATGGTTAATGATGTTGAGCATATTTTCATGTCCTGTTTCCCATCTATTTATTTTCTTTAGAGAAATGTCTATCCAGATCCTTTGCCTACTTTTAATTAAGTTATATTTTATTCTTGAGTTGTAAGTTATTTATATAAATATTTTAATCAGATGTTAGGGATCTAGAAAAACTTTCTCCCATTTAAAAACTACTTTAATTTTTAAAAATTAGTAGTACAGGTCGGCAGTGTATAATGATGACATTCATTGTGGGAACTTCCTCCAATTTTGTGGACTGTTTTCACTTTCTTTTTTAATTTAGTACATGTTTGTGGTACATAAGATCACATTCATCATGAAGAATTTGTACATGTATATCACATATTTTAGTTCTTTTTTCTGCCCCCTTGCTTTTCACTTTTTTTTTTTTTTGACACAGGGTCTCACTAGGTAGTTCAGACTGGCTGTCTCAGTTATTTTTCTCTTGCTGAGACAAAATACCTGACACCCAAATTTAAGGAAAGAAAGGCTTACTTAGCTCACAGTTTGTGGAAGTTTCACAATCCATAATCAGCTGGCTACAAGGCAGGGTGGCATGGCAGAGGGACAACAGTTCAAGGTGGTAGAAGACAGCAAAAGCTGCAAGACCAAAAGGGAAGGGCAGCCTCTTTTCCTCCCTTACAGTGTAGGCAGGCTACCACCCCCTAGAGTGAGTGTAGCACTTACACCATCTCCATGCCCTCCTCTTGCACAGGATGAGGATATTTACAAAGTAAAGACCCTGCCTCCCTATTCAGTCCCTTAGTTAAATTTCTAAACTTCTCAAGTTGACACACTATATCAACCATTACAATCCACCTCTTATCAACTTGACAACTAGACACGTTTCTTTAAACTATTTCCAGATACAAAGACATGCTTATTCTTAGCATTTCACAACTTGAACATTATAACACAGGCTTAACAGTCCTTAAAAGCCAGCATTAAGTCTATCAACATTATATTACATTAGAACTATATCATTCTGCCCCAGCCCCCCAAAGATTCATGAATATCCCTTTATGCCAAAGGCACTTAGTCCATCAAGTTTATCAATGTTTCCTTTTATTGCTTGTGTTTTTGCTATTACATCTAAGATATTAATGCCATATTTAAAATGTTAATACCTGTTTTAAGTTCAAAAGATTTATGCCTATACTTTCTTTGATCCATGTGAATGGAATCTTACCTATTGTGTAATGCAAGGATCAACATTATTCTTATCCACGTAGACACTCATTTGTGTCTACATGGATAAGAATGTAGACACTACATTAAAAATGCCATTAATTGAAAAGACTATTTTCTACATTACTTTGTACTGGGCCCATGTTGAAATTCAGATTCCCAGAAACATATGGGTTTATTCCTCAACTCTCAAGTTTTGTCCACGTGTCTATCATAAGGCCAGTACCACATTATCATGAGTAAACAGGTACAAGTTCTGAAATTCAGAAATTTCAATCTTGCTCTTTTTCATGCTTGTATCTATATTATTTGAATTTCCAAATTTAGGATCATCTTGTCAATTTCTGCAAAGAATGTAGCTGGGATTTTGATGAGAATTGTTTGACTCCATAAAACAATTTGAAGAGATTTGCCATCTTGAAAATATCTCCCAAATCATGAAAAAAGGATGCCCTTCCACTTATTTAGGGTCTTTAATTTCTTTTGAGAATGTCTTATAGTTTTCTAAGCACAAGTATAGTGTTTCCTTTACTACTATGTTTTCTCCAGATTATTTTGAATTTTCACGCTATTACAAATGAAATTTTCTTCATTTTATTTTTAAATTGTTCCTTACTCGTGTACAGAAATACAACTGATTTTGTATGTGGGGTTTTTTTTTAGCCTGAAAACTTGCTGAACTTATTACTATATCTAACAGGTTTATCATGTATCCTTTGGTTTTCTCTACATAAGACCTGTGATATAGAAATAAAAATGAATGTAGATATTTTTTACAATGTGGATGCCTTATATTTGTTTTTCTTGTCCATTTGACCCGTCAGTAGAAAGCCAAATAGAAGTGGTTTCTCCCTTCATTCTCCCCATGGGCTTCAACTCTTGCTAGGTCCTGAGGACCCACTTCCCTCCTTCTCTTCCTCACATTGCTATATTCCAGTGTTTGGACACCAAATCTCTAAGAATGTCTTTTTCTGCTGCTCACCACTTTACCATCTGCTCAGAAGTTTTGGATCATGTAAGCCAAAGAAGTTAACAAGATATGACATATAGACAAGTACAGAATGAAGCCCTTAAGAAAAACAAATAATGTAAATAAATATTTGATTAGTCAAAATGTTACAAAATGGTCATGTATATCTCAATGATACAACATCAGAACTATTTGGTTCTTGCCAAGGGTGGACTCTATTGGATAGAACGCCAATACTAAGATTTAATGTTGGAAATTATTTGTAACTGTGCATGCTACACAGTACTAAAAAAAGATAATGAAATTATAAGTAAAACATTCCATATGCATCAATAGTGATACTCAAAAATATATTTGAGCCCAGTGTGGTGGCATATGCCTGTAATCCCAGCACTCAGGAGGCTGAGGCAGGAGGATTGCAGTGAGTTTGAGGCCAGCCTGAGCTAAATAAGCAAATTCAAGGCTAGTCTGCATTACACAGTGAGAACCTGTCTCAAAAAATACAAAAAAAAATATCATGACATATCACTCTGAACTAAAAGCTTTCATAGCAGAACTGTATTATTCTAACCATCAGAATCTAAAGGGTTTATGGAGAAGTGACAGATGTAGCATTGAGATTTTTGAGTGTTTGAAATGACACTTTAAAAATTTGGTTTCTTTCAAAATTGCCTGTTTTGGCAATAAAAACAACTGCCAAGAAAGAAAAAAGAAAAAAAAACAATTGTCCTGTTATTCTCTCATTTTTTGAAAGCTCTTTTCCAAGCTGGCCAAGAACTTATAGACCATCTGAATATAACTGAAAAGCAACTTGCATCATTTTGTGGTTGATGGAGGTTTTAGCAACATATGCTAAATAAACCTTCCAAACATGGTATAAAAATATATGCTCTGGTAGATGCAAAGACTTTAAATTTAGACTTTTATCCTGGAACTCAGCCGCCAGGTCTTTCTTTGTGCAGTAATAAACTATATGAAGTTGTGAACAGACTTGTTGCACCTATTTCAAAAAGTAACCCCATTCCACAGTGGACAACTTGTTCACTAGTTACCCACTGATGTTACATTTGCCAAAGAAAAACAGCAGTTGACCAGCTCAGGAACTATTCCCAAGAACAAAGTCAAAATCCCTGAAAAACATGTTGCAAATTCACAATATAGAAATGTATCGGACGATCTTTGGATTTCAGAAAGGCATAACACTGGCCTCCTATATGGTGAAGTAAAACAAAATACTAATGATACTGTCAACATTACACCATGATGATAAGACTGACAGTGAAGCAGGGGGAGGTGGGTACATATCCGTAATTCCAACATTCGGGAGGCTGAAGCAGGAGGATCCTGTGAGTTCAAGGTCAGCCTGTGCTACATAGTGAATTCAAGCTAGCCTGGACTCTTTCTCAAAACAAATAAAGATTGATAGTGAATCCTCAACACAAATGAAGCCAGAAATGGTCACATTTTACAACAAAACAAAAGGCAGACTATATGTTGTTAACAAATTATGCAACAACTATGATGTCACTTGAAACACAAAACATTGGCCAATGGCTGTATTTTACTCTATCTTAAATGTGTTAGGTATAAATAGTTTCATAGTTTACAAAGAAAACAACAAACACAAAATATCATGGAGAAATTTTCTTCGAGGATGGAATTGATAAATAATCAGTCATAAGAGAAGAAAAAATGGTATACATCTGCAAAGAGAACTCTGCAAAAACTTTCTGGAGCAGATCAGTGAACAGACAGGTGAAACACCATAAGAACCTCTTAAGAAACAGGAAGACCAGTAAGATGTCAAGATGTCCTACCAAAGAAGATAGGAAAACAAAATGCATGTGCCTTAGGTGTGATAAAGATTATTTTTGTGGTAGAGTTTCATTTGTATTTTCATTGTACTTCACACAGGAATTTATTTCTATTGTTATTTTTAGATTTAGTAAGCAAACAAACAGTTGATGTAGAAAATGTTGATGTTTGTTCTAAACATTACATATTTGATATTTTATTTTATTGATATTTCATTTTCCTGGTAAGTGCACATCATATAATATAGTAGCAAGCTCCTGACAAGAGGTGACAAGTATGGCCTGCCAAACGGGAATGGAAAGCTACGCACATGTGCTGTCAGTATAAGCGAGACTTACGTGTGGAATAGGCTGCTGTCATGTGTGAAGACTGCCTTGAGTGTGATAATTGCAGCAAAGGTTATTTCTGTAGTAGAATTTTGTTTGTATTTTCACTGTAGCTCACATAGGAATTTATTCCTGCTATTATATTTTAGATCTTCTAAGCAGGTAAACAGTTGATGTTGAAAATGTTCATGTTTATTCTACACACTCATTATATATTAAAAATTTAATATTTTATTGATTAATATTAATATTAATCAATATTTTCTTTGCCTGTTAGGTGTATATTGTTTAATATAATAAAACTCACAAAATTAATAATTCATCAATAGAAACACTCCTAAAAAATAAATGTGGGCATTATGCACCCTCATAATACGGCTTTTCAAAAAATTTAACACGATGCCCTTGTAGGAGAAATTTATCTTGTTCATGGTTTTCGTGAAATTCAGTGGATCAGTGGATTTACCCACTGGTGAGAATAGTGCCTCCATGATTCAGTCATCCCCCATAGCCCCTGAACACTAAGTGTGACTTCTGGGGAAATGTTAGCTCTCAACTATAACACTAATCATAGGGAGAAACACTTGACCTTTCACCATCTGGAATGATACTAGCCAGAGGGTTCACAGACACGCTACCAAGATGAGAATTTTGATTCCTAGTTTGTTGAGTATTTTGACCAGAGGCTTTTCTGCACCTACCTGTTAATAAAACATATTATTTTGCCTTTGTGCAAACTGTGTCCTATGACTTTCAAGTAGCCCCTTGTAGTTATGAAGATATGAAGCAAATGTACACTATCCCACCCAGAAGATGGTGAAAGGGCTACTATGGGACTTGACTAAGACTTGGGTTTGCTCTGAGGAGTTCTCTCATGCATTTATTTGAATTTTCAAAATTAAATTGGAATCATGATGCTTTTGCTTTTGTTTTTGCAGTACTGGGGATTAAGGCCAGGGCCTTTGCACTAAACTGCATCCCCAGCACCCTCCCTTTTTTAAAAGACAAGTCTTGCTAAATTACCAAATTGCGCAGGCCTAGGTTTAAACTTTCAGGCCTCCTATTTCTGCCTCCCAGTGTACCAGGATTACAGGTGTGCACCTCTGCCTCCCACTCAGACCAATCTCTTCTTCATGAGACATCAGACCTGTGAGATCCTTTCATAGGAATATCTACGCCTTCACAGCCATCTTCACAGCTGGTCTGAGAAAAAACGCTTTCCCTGCCCTGGGAGCTCTGCGCTGCATGGACCCCAGGGAGAGGCCACAGCACACAGGAGCCATGCCACAATCGCCATCGCTGGAGAGATTCCCCAGGCAGGCTGTCCTTACCAGGGACTGACTCGGTATACAGGAGGTAACACACCGGAAGCTTGCACCAAAAGCTGTGCTCAGGACACTTGGGGTTACCAGGGCATCAGTACATCAGTCATTGCAGTAGACAGGACCTAATTTCAGCCTCAGAATTGCCCAATAGTATCAGCTGGAAAGCCCTGAGACAACGAGGACCTGCGGGCCGCACTCTCTGGAAAGCAAAAGTGGATTCAGCTCTTAGGGCAGTGCTTGGGTCTGACGCGCTGGAGGCAAACCCAGGAGCACCGGCACTGGCTCTGGTGAGCACAAGTGCCGGATGCCTCTCCTTCTTGGTCCGGATACCCGCTCCAAAGTTCTCACTGCACTGAGCCAGGGGATGAGCAGTAGGACACACACACACACACACACACACACACACACACACACTGCTCTGAACTAGGAGATGGACGGCAGGGGACACACACACTCACACAGACACACGCTGCTCTGAGTAGGAGATGGGCAGCAGGCAGACCCCACCCCGCAACGCACACCAGATTCCCTGGTCCTCTGATGCACCCTTCCTCCCTGCTCTCTTCCCACCCCACCCGTGCTCCCACACCTTCTCCCCCCACACTCGCCCCGTTACTGGGACTATGACTTGGCCCCCTTGTTGCTTTCTCTGACACTTACCACTCCACTTCTTTCCAAACAGTCCCTGCGTCAAACGCTCTTCAAATTGCCTAGTCCAACGCTGCTTCCGGCCACCACCCTGAGGACTGGAGAAGAGGTGAAGTTCTTGGGCATAACTTGGGAGAAAGGCAGTGAGAAAAAATACTTTCTGCTGATCATTCTGATCCGAATTTTAAGGGAAACAGGATCTCCCTCCCTCCGAAACAGGTAAAACAGCCCAAGTTCCAGAACTTGCTTACGTATCTATTCCTCTTGACAGGAGTGCCCAGGGGGTAACATTCATCTTTCAGCGACTATTAATAGTGTATCAACCTGCAAATGGAAGATATTTAAAAACTCTTTATTTACGCTAAATGAACTGTGAGACAGTCTTCAGGCTTCGATTTTTCTACCTGCACAACCTCTACTCGACTATAATCTCACCCATTAAGGCGAAGCACAAAAAACAAAGTCAGGGCAGGGATAATGGAAAGTCATTAAATAAAGGCTTTTCTCTCTCCTTAATTGTTTTCTGGGACAGAGAGTAATCAGAACTTGGTAAACAGATGTCTCAAAAGTGCTTCTAACCAAATATTCTAAATCATGCACAGTGAAGACGTCGTCAAGGGCCCGGGGAGAGGTGGCACATTGCCGGTAATCGCAGCGCTCAGGAGGGTGAAGCAGGAAGATCGTCGTGGGTTCAAGACCAGCCTGCGCTACACAGTGAGTTCAAGACAGACCCTATCTGAGGAAAAGAAAAAAAAAAAGACGTCGTCCAGGGACTGGGCCCAGTGGAGTGTGCCCTCTTGAGTGATTTTCCTGGCGTGCGCTTGACTGGAAAGCAAAGCCAGAAGCTTCGGCTGTGGTCTGCTGCGGTCAGCTCCGCATCGGAGGCCAGGGACCCGCGCCGCCTGTGCCGAGACAAGAAGCCGAAGTCTAGACACGCGCGGCACGGTCTCAGTTCCCCACGGTCACACGGGAGATGGATCGCTGCCTCCTGGGGTGGGAAAGTGGGCATTTAGTTTCTTTTTGCAAGCACATTTTTATAGCAGAATGAATGGACGGAGGAAGGACAGAAGTCTCCAGTCCGCCAGGGAAAAGGGCCGGCGGGAGGCACAGGTTGGGGACGCCATCCTTCCGGGGGGGGGAGGCGGGGCTGGGCGGGGCCCCGATCGCGGGTGGGCGGGGCTCGGCGGGCGGATACGCCCCTGCGTCCGGGGGCGGGGCCTGTGCTCTGGAAGGCGCGGGGCGGAGCTGGCAGGGTCATGGCGGCGCCCAACGTGGTACTGGTGATGGGCGTGAGCGGCGCCGGAAAGTAGGTCTGGGCCCCGGGATGTGGGGACCGAGGCCCTGAGAACGTCACCCTTCGCGAGGAGGACCCCGAGGCCGCGCACCGGCTGCGGACCTGCCGGTCTGGCCTGGCGGCCCGGGACGCCCCCGTGAGCGGGTGACGGGCTCCGAGCCGGAAGGCACTGTGCCCGCGAGGGAGGCGGGAGCGCGGCTGCGGGCGTGGGAAAGGAGGGCGAGGATCCTGGGGAGAACGCGGTGCTTCCGGGCCGGTCCCGGCCGGACCGGGGACTAGAGAGTTATCTTTTGACACCCTAACGACCGAAATCCGACCGTGTGCCCTTCTCCAAAAACATAGCCCCTGCAGGATCGAGCCACAGGAGTAAAAGACACAGTCTGACTAAAATATAGCCTTCCGTGGCCTTTCTTTGATTTGCTGCACCAGGAAGTGCTCGTGTGGCCAGGAATCTATGAAAAACTCTCCAATCAAGTAGCTTTAGCTTTCCAGTATTACTGTGATTTTAGCTCCAAAGACAGGAAATCTTAAATTGAAATAAAACATAGAGCTCAGGACTGGGGTTAGTAGCTCAGGGTTAGAGCACTTGCCTAGCACACTCGGTTGGAAACCCTCACACGAAACAGAACGGAGCACCAGAGCCCCTGATTACTGTTGTGTGAGCTGCAGAAACTGAGCAGGGTGGGCCTGTCGCATAATGTAATGCGGGGAGAGCTGGTTCTAATGATGCCTGGCTGCACGAAGTTGGCAGTTAATGCACCAGTCGTCCTTATTCGAGGTCGGTCTAAACCATGTTGTTCACGGCTTGTGATGTTAGTGTGTTCAATATTGTTCACTGAGCTCAACCCTGTTTGTCACCATCAGAATGAACAGAGCAGCTAGAATCCTGCGCCCGGAGAGTTAACATTCTGGTATGGCAGGCAGAGAATACAGATTACAGAGAATACGCTCACAGTGCGTCCACTGCTGACAGGTGCTCTAGGGAAGAATTACAGGGGGGAGCAGGGAAGACTGGTGAGAAAGTGCACTGGAGGAAGACTAGTGAGAGAGTGAGAGGTGTGCCCTGTAGGATGGCTGGGGGACGCAAAAGGAAGCAGAAGGGAGCCATTGTGGTTCAGCAGAGGGAGGAGAGGTGGAGATGAGGTCGCTGCACTGAAGAGATGCAGTTATATCCTGCAGGTATTTGGAAGGAGAGTCAGAAAGATGTGTTTGTAGCTTGGATGTGGGGTATGAGCACAAGAGGGGAGTGGATTGTGAACCAAGGTTTTAGGCGTGGGTGACGGAGAGGGAGTTGCTCCAGGTGGAGGTTGGGAAACAAGATGGAGCGGGTTTGGAGAAAAAGTTTCAGGAACTCTGGGCCAGGTGTCCACGTGGATCTGTCAAGAGATGGTTAGATACGTAAATCTGGAAGTGGGACAACTTCAGGTGAAAGTACGGGAATCTCGGGCATGTGCATGTATTTAAAGACATAAAGCTGAGATCAGGACGAATGAAGACAAGTGCCGAGACTGGCCTGGAACCGAACCCTGGGGCTCGCCTGTGGTTAAAGGTCAGAGAGATGCCTCAGGCATTGCTGACTGAGCAATAAAATGATTGAGAATTGATTGTTGATCATAGGTTGTCGCAGCACTGAGTTCTTTGGTGACTTTGTGAGTCCCTATTTGAACCCCGCAGGATTTTTAATTTTACATCATGACATTTGGAAAAAGAGTTGCCACAGCCTGATAGCTTAAGAGAATGATAAAACAGAAGGGTGTATTTAGAACACTGTTAAAATGAAATGACGTCGAGTAGTAAGTTTACCTGTTTACATGTCCACTACTGTGTCCACTGCTTTTCCCTCCCCATCTGACCAGAAGAAACCCATTTCTCTTTGTTCACTGCATGTCTACACGGTTCTGCCTGTAGGAAGTGCTCAGTAAATACTTGTTGACTTTGAATATGAATGAGCTACTTGAACATCAGCAGTGTTAGTTTTCTTCATTTATAAAAAATGGTTATCATTAGAAGAAAATTTTAATTTAAAAGTGTCATCGTAAACTGCAAGGATGTCTGTTAACATCACAAACATGCCACAGGAAAAGCTATGTCCTCAAAAGCCCACTTAACCCACACAATCATCTCCAACCTACCCTCTGCTGACTTTCTACGCCCCATTTTTACAAAGTTACTTTTCTTTTTTAAACAAGAGAAAGACAGGGACATGTTGGTAAATGCTAACCGTCCACATTCATAATCTCTGAACCCAGTATACAGAGAAAGGTGGGGTAAAGCTGGAATTCTGTGCACTGCTGCACAGGGCCAAGCACCCTCGAGTCACAGCAGAGCAAAGGGAACACAGGTTTTCTTTTTTCGCTGCAGAGCACAGTGATATTGATCCCTTAGAGTTCATGTGGGGACAGGAAGGGATAAAAGTGAATTTAGACCGAAGGTTGTAGAGCTTCCTTCCCACTGTATTCTGCTCAAGGTTTCTCCCCGTGAAATAAATCAAGAACCATAGTATTTGAGAAAAGAGACCTCAGGAACAGAGCAACTGAGCACAATGGGCAAGAGGAGACTGTAACTTGCTCCCAAGAACTGGAGAAAAAAATTTTTTTAAAACAAAGGCTGGAATCCATCAGTGTTCAGTTAGTCACCTCCTTCATTCTTCTCTTCATCATCATCATCTTCGTCACCTCTGCCCCACCCCTTCATCAGTGTCTTCCAGTCCTTTTTTGGTGCTGGGAATCGAGCTCAGGACCTGGTGCTCCCCGAAAGGCATTGTGCCCGAGCCATATCCCCGGCCCTCTAGCCCTTCTTTATTGTCATGGTCTCCTTACCTTCTCCTCATCCGTATTCGGAACCATAGCACTGCATTGGACTTGCCCAGTATCGTCTTCAGAGACCCTCCTAACTCATCTGCATGCACATCACAGTGCTCAGGACGCAAGGGAAGGAAGCTCGTGGGTTCTTCATGCTGCCTCCCTGCCTGCTTTATTCTGTTTGACTTGAACATTTTGTCAAGTCCTTTCCAGGTTTCTGTTGGATTTCAATGGAAGTCACCACTCTCATTCAGATGATATTCTTTGGAGAGAACTTTATTTTCAAAGTAATGATTTTCATTGAAATAAAAATCTGTTCTGTAACCTGATCTTACATCCTCAAAGTCTGTCACTTCAACTGTGGTCACACAATGCTACCTCCACCTGTTCTTTCCCAAGCAGTGCAGACACTTGCGGGTGGTTAACAGATGTTATCTCAAAATGTGGGACTTTGGTGATCAATTCTGACCACTTCTGAGAAAAACGGTTGGCAGAGTTTATAATGCTGCTGTTCTACTTTCACTGTCTGCTCATTAGCTTGTTCATTAGGCCTGTCTGTTTTATTTTGCACTTCATCAATATGTTCACTTGCTTCATGTTGTTCTTTTCCTTCCTTGGGCAGGCCCAGCAGTCGTTTCTTCCAGCAATTTACATTTTGGGAGCATTTATGGATAGATCTGCCTTGATGTGACACCTTCTCTAAACATGCATGAATTCATTCATGTCCTAAGCTATTCATAGTAGTAAAGGCCTCTTGGGATGTGGAAATATCTATCTGAAGTTAAAAGAAAAATTATTAGGTGTTTTATACATTTTGCTGTCTAGTAGTGCCTTATCAACAGGCCTAAGAAATAGACCTGTGAGCAAAGCAAAACCAGTGTTACTCTATGAGGCGTTTCCAACGATGTGCAGCCATAGAAGAAGCCCCATCGGAATAGACCTCAAGATTTTTTTTTTTTTTTGAGACAAGAGTCTCACTATGTAGTCCAGGCTGGCCTTCAACTTCATAGTGATCCTCCTGCCTCATCCTCCTGAATGCTGGGATTACAGGTGTGCACCAACATGCCCTGCCCCTTTTTATTTTTTAATTTTGAGATAAGGCCTCTCTAAATTGCCCAGGCAGGATTTGAACTTGTGAGCCTCCTGCCTCAGTATCCCTCAGTGCTGGGATTACGAGTACCAAAACGTCTGGCATTTTTTAACGTGTTAGTGAAGCCATCTCCATTTCTAATGGAACAAACTTAAACCTTTCAAACTTCATTCTGTATCCCTTGCTGCACCCCAGTAGCCTGCTATCTTTTTAAGTTCTTTGCTCCTGATATAGACCAAAACAGTGGGAGATAATTGGGCCTGCGTTAGTTTGTAATGCCTAGACCTGACCAGTGTCCTGTGAGCCCACCTGCGCCTTGTTCCTGCTGGGCTCCCTGGTGGAAATTGAGAAGTCCAGATGTTCAGGAGGTTTAAACAGAGCAGCAGACTTGGCTTTTCCTTTTCCTCTTGTCTCCTACCTGAGTCTTCACCCAAAATCAGCTTAGCTGTTCTTTTGGATTATTGGTGGTGGCTGATGGTTTGATTGCGGTTAATCTAATTGGACCTTGTGCACAGCTGTCCTCCCTGGGTCAGCAGTTCCCCAGTAGGCTGCTGCATGTCACCTATGAAGCCTTCACCAGGGTGAACACAGTGGGAGAGGTTCTGGTGAACTTCCCGTTCCTTGGTTACACCAAGGAGCAGTCTCCAGTTTGGTACAAATGTGTCTTCAACCATTTTAACAAAAGAGATATAAGACCCATGTTAGACAACAGTATCCAGCTGGAATTTTATTATTCACATTATTTTATTCTCACTGCATACTTTTTTTTTTTGGTTACAATTCCATTCAAGGCAAGCAATGATACCTCTGTAAGAAAAGGGAAAAGATTTTTAACCCACTTCATTTTTAAAAGTGAAGTAATGAAATAAAATATCAAGCAAATAATTATAGGGATGGTGGGCAAAATGTAAGGGAAAGGATGTGATCAAATGGTGGAAGGATGCACTAAACATTCTGAACATGGGATTTTAGTGACTGGTGTTAAGGCAGCACTTTAGAAATTGTATCATTGTCTGTGACTCTGTCCCTACCCCCATGGTGCTAGACTGAGCCTCAGGATGTCTGAGACCACCTCTGTGGTCTCATCGTTATATCCTGGGAACCAGGGGCACTCAGTAAAGATCAGAGGCTGAAGGTAATATAAGCGAATGTAGAATAAACAATATAGTTCAGTTCCCCTTGAGGAGCAAGCCAGTTGCCTGAGAATGCAGTCATTTCATAGCAGAACAGTGGCTGTGGCCCACATCTTCTGTTGAGATGCTGGCCCTGTGCCCTTCCCACTGGCACAAGCAGACCATCACAAGATGCTGTGTGGAGAACCCTAGGCTCGTGTCTTAGTCAGTCCAGTCATAGGCTCAGGCCCTTTAAGTGTGTGTCTTTTCAACCCAGACAATGCTGTGACGCTATTGAGTCCCCCAGATTTTCATGGATACTGCTAGGGATTAACCCCCTCATCAGACCCACTCTCCAACATCCTCAGCTTAACTTGATCATTACTCAGTACTTTCTCTCAAAGGGTAAACATCTGGACAACAGACACATAACACTGGTTATTTGGGTAATGATATCTGATATATTGACTTTTAGAAAAGAAATAGAGGCAACTGATTATGTCTCTTGATTCCTAGAGAGTAGTGAAGGCTGGTCTCCACGCTGGTCAGGTTTGGGGGATCATGGCTTTAGGGCATCCAGAGTGGCATTGTAACCTCAGCTGGGGTTAAATGCCATCTGCTCCCCAGGTATCCTAGCAAGGAAGGAAGGGTCACACACATTGGCAGGGGCAATGACTGGGACATCTGTGTCCTCTCCACAGGTCCACCGTGGGCGCCCTGCTGGCCTCCGAGGTAGCCATCCTTAGCCCACCTGGTGCACATGCTATGTTGTGTCTCATTGCTTCTCTCTCTTCTGGCCTGGAGTGGTTTGTGCACATACTTCTGCTCACTTGCAGCCACTGGGGTAACTTGGTTTTTAGTGATTAGAAATAGTGATGAATGAAAGACGGGGCTGCCTCAGCCTGAGGGTGAAGGTGGTACAGCGGCATCACAATGCTCTTCCTCTTTATCTCTGGGGATGGGGACACCTTGGGCAGGTAATAGGAAGAGGGAGGTGGGACTGACTGCGTCTACATGTGTTGGTCACTCACTCCACACTGGCTGTCACAAGAGCCATACAGCCTGTCTCAGACACCCTTTCCCTTGTTCCTAAAGCTGGGCTGGAAATTCTACGATGCAGATGACTACCACCCGGAGGAGAACCGAGCAAAGATGGGAAAGGGGATCCCGCTGAGCGACCAGGTAAGGGTGGCCGTGTCCAACAAGTGATTCCACTAGGGTGACACAGGGTAACATCTTGCAGCACTTGGTGAGCCATGGGATAACCCATGTGTAGGTACCCAACGAGCCAGGTGACAGTGGCCCTCTATATCTGTTGGCTCCAGCCCAGCCCTCCTCTAAACTCTCTGTGCCAGCCAGACTGTGGCTTTGCTGGCACAATTAGCTGTGACTGGGAGAGGCTGGGAGGATCTGCCATGTGCTGTGTGTCCAAAGGGCAGGGACACTTAGAACTGGCCAAAGACCAACGCCTGTGCTCAGCTGCAGTGGCCTCAGCTGCCCCAGCTGTGCTGGTGCTGTCTCATTCCTTCCCTGTGCTGTGCCTGAGTCACTGAAGCCATAGCCTTTCTCTGGCCTGTCCCAGAGGACCGAAGGCCACGCGGTCTTGTGAGAGGGTGCAGTGTAAGTTTGCGGTGGTTTAAGTCTTGAACTATCAAAATTCAGTTTGCAACAGTTAACTTTGGCTTTAGGAAGTAGAACAGGGGAACTAGAAAAGGTACCAAGCAGGGGGTGTAGCTTGACGGCACAGTGCCTGCCTGGCAAGCATGAGGTCCTGAGTTTGATTCTGGGTATCAAAAAAAAAGTAATAATTTAGATACCGTAGTGACTTTATACTAGAAATAATAAACAGTAGAGGCACCTGGGCCCAGCACAGGGCTGTGTGACCACTGGCAAAAGGCTTCACCGTTCTGTGCCTCGGTTTCTTCCTAGGAAATAGGAATGGCAACAGGACCTATTCAGTTGTGTTACAGGAGGATTCAGTGAGATCATAGGAATAATGCACACAGCGTGGTACTCAAAATATTCAACAAATGTAATTTTATTACTGAGAGTACACGCCCACACGCACGTGCACACACACCCATAAGCCATTCCAACACGCAGGTAACATTCAAGAATATATAAAGTGTGACTGTGTAGGTGTTACTATGTACTTCTCTTTGATGAATATGAATAAAAGGTAAGTTAAACAAGTAAAGCAACTTGAGTAAACTTTAAAATGTCACTTACACATCTTTCCTTTATTCATGATACTTATTTTAAGTAGGAAGTGTAGGCTGGAAAGAATGGCACCCATGCATAATTCAGCACCTTGGAGAGACTGAGGGCGGAAGATCCCAAGTTCAAGCCTAGCCTGGGCAATTCAGAAACAACAAAACTGTCTGAAAAACATAAAAGGGGCTAAGGATGTAGCTCAGTATGAAGGCCTTGGATTCATGCCCCCGTAATACACGTACATAAAAATAAGCAGTGTGAATGTGGTAGGTAGAATTCAAAAGGAGAGGAAGTTATATATGGGAGAAAAGATTACTGGTTACCAGAAGAAAAAGTATTTGCCTTTACCCATGGATAGTACATGCCAGGTCTCCCAGGGTGCCCGAAGCCATGGAGAGTGCAAGTCATGTGTACACTTTGCTTCTCCTGTGCATATGTGTCTCCGATAGAGTTATACTGAAAAATTAGGCAGTGACAGATGAACACTAACTAAACGATAGGTAATAAAATAGAACAATTATAACCAGAATAAAAGTCATTTGAAGTTTATGCATTATTTATTTCTGTAATTTCCCATTTAATATTTTTTGGACCTGAAACCATGGAAAGTGAAACTGTGGCTGAGGGCACTGCTTTGCACACTGTACGACCGAACACTTCCAGGAGAAGCTGTAAAGTCAGGCAGGCCTCAGAGAGAAGCACGCGGACAGAATGTGGTAGACAGTGCCCAACTTACACTCTTGGCAGGAACGGGGGTCTGGGAATGAGGGTACAGGTCCCAACTGTACTGGCTCCTGTCCCCCCCCATTGTCCTGGCACCCAGTGCCACACTATGTGAATCAGTGACCAGGGAGGGCACACTTGTATTTCTGGCCCCAGTGCTTAATATGGTGCCTTTCATATCTGTATCCTAATAGGGATCTCAACTTGGTGGAAGAGACAGATCAGTAGATAACCAGTCAGCTCACCCACAGGGCAGGATTCAGGGCCACAGGAGAGGTACTAAGAAGGGCTAAGATAGCACAGTGGGTCAAGAGGTCCCTTCTGAGCAGGGCTTGCGAAAAGAAGCATGTAGGATAGAGAGGATTCCAACTGGAGAAGGGCCTGCCAAGCAGAGCGAGGAGGTGAGGCAAATGGGGACATGCAGGTGGTGTCCTGAAGCTGGGGACAGCGGAGGAGGTGGACACTTAGCGCTGTGAGCAGGACTGTGGGTGCTGATGTGTGAAAGGGCTCAGGACACTGACGGGCCCTTACATGACGTGCTGAGGAGTTTGGACCTACTGCAGAGGTATGAGGAAGGAGTTGGACGCATGAGCACCACGTCCCTGATGTTCATGAAGAAAGGAAGAGATCCCTTTCACTACACTTGATGAACTTGGGACCAGAAGGAGGAGAACCTGATGCAGAGTGCAGAGCAGCGCGCCCTCCAAACACTGCTGCAAGGCAAGGAACCCATAAAAAGAGAGGAGGGGGGAAACAACGTGAATGAGCATCCTTGCCTGCTGGATCTGATATTCAAGGCCACGTCCCTCCTGAGAGGCCCTGCATTAGGAACTGGGGGTGCAGGGGCGGTGCATTCTCTGTACGCGGTGAATCGGGTTGCGGGAGAGCCACAGGAGGTTCCCTCACTGATGGATTCAGTGTCTGAGGGGAACAGAGAATACGGGGAGTGCTGAAGAAGCCGACGGGTGAAAGGAGAAGAGGAAGAGGTGGAAAATGGCAGAACACGGAGAGCGGAGGGAGGGGATGAGTGGGGAGGAGGGCAGGGGCTGGATAATTTAAATACACAGAGGGGAGGACCAATGTGGAAAGAGTAATACTGTGCCACCAACCCAGAAAAGGAAGAAAAACTACAACATTCAATTAGTAGACACTTCTGGAAGATGAGACCAAGAGTGCTGCATTCTGTGAATGAAATTTGCAGTACTTCCCAGGTTTTCTATATAGAACTAGATATTACATTTATAATCAAGAGAATTTATTTTTTTAAAAGAGCCTTTGTTTTCAAACAAACTCTAAGGCTTTGAAGCTTACCTGGGCGTCCCTGCTTCCTCCAGTAACATCATGGGCCTGGTTTGTGAGGGTTTGCTGACTGGCAACTTGGGAACTTCAGGAGTAATAACATCAGCATCGCCTCAGAACGCGCCACCACCGGGGTGGGGTATCCGTCTAGGCTGGCACTGTCTCCAAGGCTAGAACATCACCCAGCTGTGCTGTCCACTATGATAGCCGTACTTGGCTCTTCAGCTCTTTAAAATACGATTAATGCAACCCAGTGACTAGATTTTGCATTTTAGTTAATTTACATTGAACCAGCCTTGTTTAACTCAGAGCTCAAAGGGAGACACCACTCATGTTTATATCCCCACTGCTCCATAGGGTGCTTTGCATATATTAACATTCAGTGTGAAAACCCTGAACCCTAAGGCCAAGGGCCAGTGCCCAGATGACAGTGGCAGTCACCATCGGCACAGCTCAGGAGCCACAGGATGTACCAAGGAGTGTGACAACATTCACTGCTGGCACTTAAAAAGACAGCGATGTGCTGCTTCACAAGACGCAAATTCAATACCCAGCAGCCTCCTTAGTAGCAAAAGTAGCAATAGCCCAGGGTGACTGCTGGTGCGCATAGTACTTCCAGTGTCCTTACCTTTGGGGAGCTGCTGCAACAGACGGATCTCTACGTTTCTGAGGGTCTTCATCCTAGATGGATCACCAGAAGTTTTGAAGCTGCAAAGGAAAAGGCCCTGCGGTTTTGGGAACAAGTCAAGATGAGCAGAGAGATGGCCAGACTTACAGATGTGGCCAGAACATCTCTACGTAACAAAGTTCCTGCTGAACTTGCAGATGTGTTAACAGAGACCATTTTGGCCATTTTAAGAAACAGTGGACCTACTGGTCCAATCAGGGTTGACATCAAGGAAACAAAACATAAATCCAAAATGCAAACAAACTTATTAATCAGAGGGCTTGTTCTGGACTTTGGGGCAGGTGTCCCGCTATGAAGAAAATAAGGGAAATCCATATAGCTTCGTGTGCAGTGTTTCCTTGGAATACAAAAATTTAAAAAAATGAATTCTGGCTTTTTCTATTAAGAATGCAGAAGAGAAGAACTAGTAAAAGCTGAAAGAATTCATTGAAGATAGAGTTAAAACTGCAAAAAAATGTCTGCGGTGATTCAGAAGAATTCATTGTTATTAATTGAAGGGGAATCAACACCTTTCTTTAATGCTCTGGCGAAAAAAGCCATAGTAGCTCTGTGTAGAGCTAAAGGGAGAACTCTGAAGAGGCTGACTCTTGCTCATGGTGGGGGAGCTCTAAATTCTTTTGACGACCTAAATCCTGACCGTTTGGGACATGAGCATACATCAGAAGAACAGCTCATTTGTATTGAGAGAGGTAACATCTCTGCTGTGTCACACTGATCAGAGGATCAAATAAGCATACTGTCACTCACTTCGACACAGTGAAAGGGGGCTTAAGGGGTGTCAAAAACGCTGTTGATGGATGCGGTGGTTCCAGTACTGGTGCAGCAGGCCTGATTAAATGTGATGGCAGAAGCCCTGGTTAACTACAAGCCCAATGTCAAGAGCGGGGCCCTGCGTGGAGTCCAAGCATTTGCTGATGCATTACTCATTCTTCCCACAGTGCTTGCTCAGAACTCTGGCTTTGATTTTCAAGAAACAGAATTCAGATGGAATGTTCCCGAGAGGTCAGCTTGGAGGTGTGGACTGGGACACAGGAGAGCAGATGGTACCAGCAGAGGGGGGCGTGGGTGTGGGAGAGCTACCAGGTGAAGAAACAACTGCTGGGCTCCCACTGTGACAGCGCCCAAACGCTCCTGGCTGATGAGACAGGCCAGCTGGGGTGTGCTCCCTAAAAGGCTCAGTGGGAGCCTCGCTTGTGTCATCCAAGTCCCGCATACAGATCCACCCCAAGACAATATCTCCTCTAAGCCCTCAGGATCCTGAGGCACACAATTGTGGAATGTTTGTCCCAGCTTCAAATGATTTTTAAAAGAATTTTCGTTTTCCATATGAAAAAAAAGGGAGATAACACTTAGCTTTTATTCCAACTATGATGTTGTGAAATTATAAGTACAGTATTTTTTAGTGCACATACATGTACACACATAAAGCAGGTGCTTTTTACCCAAAGAAACGGTTTTGTTTTAGCCGCATTAATTTAAATTACATGTCATATTAGGATATGTTTTGCCATGTTTATTAGTCTTTGAAAACAAATTTTAATGGTTTAATCATTTGTTACGGATGCATTTTAAATTAGCAGTTCCGTTAAACATTTACATATTAAATGTTACGCTAATATAAATAACACTTAGGTAAGAATCTGGAAGCATCTATTTCCTTAGTGTAAATTTTTAAGTAAAATCACTCAATTACTTGCACTTTTCATGCTTTTGAAATAATTTAGCTAAAACGGTCCCTCAGAAAAGGTCCGTCACAGTAGCTAGGAAGACAGTGAACTAGACAGAGATGAGGAAACTGAGAAAGCTGCACACATAAAGCGGCAAAAATCGGAAGATGAAAGTAAAAAGCTGGCCGGGGTCTAATGGCGAAGGACGGGGGTTGTTAGGTGCAAGACAGATTTTTTTAAAGTGACTATATTTTCCAAGCTTGTGAACTTCAATGCTTTTACAAAATATCCATCCCAAGCCCTCTATTGTCATTTTGTCAAATTATTGTTCTCTCCTCGTTTCTATGAAATTGTTTTTATGCACCTAATAGCAGTAGTCTTTGAGGTAAAATTTTGTCAGAAGCTTTGTATTTCGAGGCTTAGCAGTTTCCTACCTCGAATGTAGGTGATAAATGCTAAGTTGATACTTTAAAAAAAAAAAAAAATGCAGTGTTTGTGGAATTAAATCCCAGTGCCTACCAAATTCTTGAATTAACACTCCTAAAAACTGAAAGCTAGAGGCAACATCTTTTAGACATTAAATCAGCCAAAAAGTAATGTTTAAAATGACTTCCATTTGTTTTCTTGAACTGCAAAGCAGCGTAATGAATTATATATGATCACCACTCTACAGGTAAACAAGAGAGGCACAGAGAAGGAAGTAACTAGGGCAAAGACAGTGAGAAGAGTCTCCCTATCCTCAAAGGTCAAACCTTTCCTATTGTATTAAGGGCCCTGGTTATCCACCAAACAAGTGATTCTCAAGAGATAAATCGGGCTGGGGATATAGCTCAACTGTGTAGCACGTGCCTGGCAAGCAGAAGGTCCCGAGTTCAATTGCCAGTACCACCACTACCCCAAAAGAAGTAAATTGTAGTTGGTTAAAGGAAAAGAAAAGGGCTAGCTGTGATAGTGCACACCTGTAATCCTAGCACCCTCAGAGACTGAGGCAGGAGGATCTCTGACCCTTCCTGGGCAACCTGGCAAGACAGCTCAAAAAAAAAATAGATCTAGAGATATAGCTCAGTACAAAGGCAGTGGGTTCTGTTCCCAGTAGGAAAGAAGAAAGTAAAAGGAAGAGACGGAGAGAGGGATAAAAGGGAGGTGCTGAGAGCAGAGGATATTGAAACCCTGGGTAGCAAACAGAACAGAAATGTGCTGCTCACATGTGAGGCTTCGAGGCCCAGTGCCCTATTCTGTCATTGGCTCTCATTGGCTCTTTTAGAGAAGTTGCTTCAGTAAACTCACTGAAGAGGTTTAAAAAAAAAAGGCATGTGCACAGACTTAGGTTGAATCCTCGGTGTAGCTAAAAAAATTAAACCATCTTGAAGTCTGTTTCTGTATAACAGTGTTACCTTTTTACCTCTATTGGTTCAGGCCTGTGATAGGACAGCTTGGCTAATTACAAGAGAAATACAAGAAAGAAAGGAATTTATAAAGATGAGGAAGTCAGTGATGCTTTCCAAGTTAACTCCAGGGTTAGGCTGTAACTCAGTGGTAGAATATGTGCCTATATGCCTGAGGGCGTGGGCCAAATCCCAGCACCAAAAGGGACAAAAAAGGATAGAAGAAAATTAACACTGAGAGTGACATCTAGAGTATTGGACTGAAACCGCCCACTGGTTCCCCGAGCACACAGTGCTTACAAGTGGGTGGAGGACAGTGGATATCCACATTTATGCTGCAGCTGACTGTGACAGCCTCTCCCCAGGAACAGCTTTCCATCCAGAAATACAAAATAGTGCACAATTCAGTCAGTTACCCCTGCGACCTCTAATCTTTGGCACACTTCTTCCCGTTGCTCACCAGCCCAGAAAATGCTACGTTGCAATTGCAGCTTTGAAAGGTGTATAAATGTAGCCCCTCCAGGTATTTCCTCTCACTTCACAGATGCTCTAGGCTGTGAAGAACGACATCCTATCGAATCCTGCTAATAACAAACATTAAGCAATATACTCTTCTGCAAGAGTACAGGAGTCCCCTCATATATTCTAACTGCATCAGCAGAGGTCTTAGGGTCTGCAAGGAGCCACTCAGTCTGATCATCCTGTTAATGTGTGTACAAATAACCTCACAGGCTCCCTGAAGTCACCCAGACAAGAGCTGACATAAGCAAATGTTTCATTTGTTAAATACATTAAAGTGACAGTATGTACACATGGCAACAACAATTGTAATCTGAGTAATAATTATGATATTACTTAGGACATAACTTGCATGGCTGTTACCATTTACCTTCTACCTTGTATGCATCTTAGAGCTACTGCATTTGAGCTTGTAGATGTCTTAGAGGTATCTAATTAGCAAAACTTCTAGGGACTTTAAACCCAGGATTAGCACACAATACTCTTAAAAATGTATTTGTTTCACTCAAAGTAAACATTATTTATAACACTCCTCAGCTTTCTAAGGCAGGTCTGTGGTTTGCTGAGCACAGTGGTGGCCTCTGTAGAATGACTTGCACTTACTGAAGACTGAATTACCCTGAATAAGAAATGGGAAAACTTGAGCGCAGAGCCTTGTGGAAAAGATTAAGAGAAAATAAAAATGGCCACAGTCAAAAGCAAAATAAGAAAATCTCAGGTGCCCAATCAAAGTGCAAGGTTAAGTAACTTCCTTCCCAGGTTTTGGCACTCCATAAAGCCAGCAGGCAGAGGTGCTGTTGTTTTGATGTTAGTGTAGAGATGAAGAGGAGGAAGGAGGCTGTGCACCTGTATGAAGCATGGGAGCTGACTCACAGAAGTCTATGAGCTATCTTTGAGGTTTAAAAATACTTCCCCCATTGGACTCAAGCACCAAAGCATCTGGCCATCTTCTCAGGACCACAGGTAAAAAAGTCGTCCTTGAGAAACAAGACTCCCTACAGCTCCCAAAATCATGTTATATAGCAGAGAGTCACCCAGCTAAAAAACTGATACATATAAAACACCTGGAACTGGTGAAACTACCTACAGAAACTACAAAAATCTAGGACTCTCACAAGTGGAGAAAACCTGCTGAAGGTGAAACTATAATCAGAAATTACCATACACAGAAAACAAATCTCTGTGAGAAAGTCAACAAAAACACAATTAGAAGAAGGCACACTCCAAGACAGAGAATAGAACAGAGGAAAGAACAGGAAAATACAAAGTTAGAAATGAAACATAAGGGCTGGGGATATAGCTCAGTGGAATAAGCGCTTGCCTAGCAAGCACAGGGTCCTGAGTTCGATCCCCAGTACCGCAAAAAAAAAAAAAAAAAAAAAAAAAATCCATAGAAATGAAACATAATCAGGGCATGAACTAAGCACAAAAATTAGACATAGCTGAAGAAAAAACTAGTGAATTAGAAGGCAGATTGGAGGATATCACTCAGACTGCAGAAGAGAGCAAAAAAGAAAGTATTCAATAAAAAAATAAGAAATGAGCAATAAAATGAGAAGCTTTCCACATAGCTAAAAGAAATCCAAGGAGACAGTAAGTGGCAGTATTCAAAGACAACACGGTTTACACTTCCAGGGCATAAGACCCAGACTATGTATGCAAATAAGTCTTGAGAAAGATGAACAGTAAAGCTGTAAAGCAGAAAAGACAAGTTTTTACCCACGAAAGCCACTAAAAAGAAAAATAAGTTTTCTATTTGTATGAGGATTGCTGAGTGCAACAAAAGACTCTTCAACAGTAGAGGCCCAAATTCCAATAGAATAATTATTCAAACTGTCAAGGAAAAATAACTGTCAGCTAAAAATTCTTCAACTAAAATCTTAACAGTAAGGGCAAGCCAAGTATGGTGGCACACACCTACAATCAGAGCACTGTGGAAGTTGGAGGCAGGAAGATCACAAGTTCAAACCCAATCTGGGCAGTTTAGCAACTTAGGGAGAACTTGTCTCAAAATGTAAAATAAAAATGGCTGGGATGTAGCTCAGTGTGAAGGCCCTGGGTTTAACCTTCAATACCACCAAATACAAACATAAAATTAAAAAAGAGCAAAATACATTTTCTGCCATATACAAAGACAAGGGAGAACTAGCAGACAAAAGAAATCAGCAAGGATATAGAAAATTGGCACAAATGCGCCAAGCCAAATATATGTATTAATGAAAAATATATCAAATATTATTTTCAAGTACATATGAATCATTTGTAACAATTCGCCATGTGTTGTGCCACAAAGGATGCTGCCACAAACTCCAAAGAATATCATGCCAGGGGCTGGGGACTTAGCTCAGTGGCACAGCACCTGCCTAGCAAGCATGAGGTCATGAGTTCAATTGCCAGTACCAAAAGAAAACAAACAAACAAACAAAAAAACCCCTTCATCGAAAAGAATATCATGCCAATCACATTTTTTACCAAATGCAACTGAATTATAAATCAACAAATTCTGAAGCATTAACCAAAATGGTTAGAAATGCTAAAAATAAATAGGAAGACAAAAAACATCCACATAAGTAATTTTCAAGTTAAAAACCCTAATGGAAATAATAAAAACTAAGTATATAACAAAAGTACTATGAATCAAAATTTATAGGATATAGTTAAAACATTACCTAGAAGGAAATTTATAGGCTCTTAAATACATTTTTAGGAAAAAATGAGTAACAAGCTAAGTGTTCAAGTAGAAAATATAATAAAGGAAAAAAGCCCAGGAGCTGTGTATAGTGGTGCACACCTCTAATCCCAGCACTCAGGACACTGAGGCAGGAGGATCACCGCAAGTACCAGGCCAGCCTGGGCAACAGTGAGTTCAAGACCAGCCTGAACTACATAGCAAGATCCTATCTCCAAAAAAAAGGAAACAAATGCACATTAGTGAAAACAAACTAGGTAGGTGACAAGCTGTTTGAAAAAGAAAAACAGACAAATCTCTTGCGGGGATGATCAAGAGGAAGTGAGATAATTAAAATTGGGAGTGAAAAGAGCACAGCGAACAACCTGATAACATTAATTTTTTTTTTCTTTTTTGAGACAGGGTCTCACTAGGCAGTTCAGGCTGGTCTTGAGCTCACTTTGTAGCCCAGGCTGGTCTCGAACACACAACAATCCTCCTGCCTCAGCCTCCTGAGTGCTGGGATTAAATCTGAAGACAGAAAAAATTGGACAATTCCATAGAAAAATAGAATACTGTTGGGAAAAGAGCTTGGCTGGCCTTGATCTGGTGACAGAGGCTGCTCAGGACCATCTGTTTCCCCCAGCCCAATGGAGGGCTGGCTGCCAGGGCCACCTCTGCCTTGAGAACCAGCAGGCCAGAGATCTACAGACACTGTGATCAGAGACCGCAGTAAGAACCAAAAGCAGACACACTTTGGGGCCCCTAACCAGTTACTCCGTATAAGTGCACATTGTGTTCCCTAACACAGGAACTTAAGTGAGTGGTTTTGCTAAAACCTGTTGCTCAACACATGGGCCTACAAAGGCCCAGTAGATAACAAAACATAAGAGTAAAGTTGGACCTTCATTTTGTAAACTCTGGGTCAGATCCTCCGCACCTCCTGCACAGGCGTCTGTCTAAACACTGGCAGAGCAAAGGTGGTCAGCTCTACATTTACTTAATCACCTCAACCCCTTCCAAGAGGGAGGACACCGAGGTAAGAACAGAATAATTTTCAAGATCCGCAAGTACATCCAATGACTGGCTTTGACAGTATCCCATTCCACACTCCCGAGAGCAACACCAACAAGTCCCAGCCATTATCCTGAGCTGGAAGTCATCTGGGGTGCAGGAAAAGCAGCCCTGCGTGACCAAGGCCACTCCAAGCAGAGACAGCCACTGAATGAGGATAGAACCGCTCCTTAAGCCTGAAGGTTTCTCTGGAGCTATAAAATCAGGACCAAATCAGGAATTGGCCAGACCCCCACCCACTGCAGCACCCTGTAAAACCAGTCCCGCTCTTTCCTGCATGGGCAGTGTGAACCCCTGATCAGTGTCTTCTCCAACTACATACAAGCCAGAGTCCTCTCTGCCTTCTCCCTCATCAAGTACAGCTTTTGCCTGTAAATTCACACTGTTGCTTCCGTTTCACTTTCCATGATTACTAAAGCAAGGACACACAGGCCAGGGACGGTACAAGCATGAACTTGTGCCACAGGTGATGAAAATGACTGCTTTGTGCAGAGTGAGCCCTTTCAGCTGCAAGTGTGGCAGCGGCCCCCAAGGCCTGGGAACAGGGCTGAGGTGAGCCGAGCTGGACCAAGTGTCCTTACTGCATGGCCAGTCCTGAGTCCTTCGGCACAGGAGCAGGGGCAAGGGGGCAGGGGTGGGTGAACAGGCGCAGAGTGCTGCTGCCACCTTGAACTCACCAAAAGCAAATAGAAAGTCTGATGTGTGAGGCCCTTCATTCAGCCCTCAGCACTGCAGAAAATAGAAAATCTAAATACAGCTGGGTGTAGTGGCACACACCTGTAATCCCCGCACTCAGGAGGCTGAGGCAGGAAGATTGCAAGTTGAAGGCCAGCCTGGACTACACAGCAAGACCCTGTCTCAAAAGAAAAAAAAAAAAAAAAAAAAAAAAAAAAAAAAGAGGGGGACTATAATCAGAGGTCAGCTCTCCCCTCAAAAAAGGGCCCAGGCCCAAAAGTTGTTTCAGGTGTATATAAACAGTTGCAAAAAATAGAGAAAAGGGGAAAGCTATCCTACTTATTTTATGAAGCTAACAGAACCTTGGATACCAGTATTTAATATGGGTTATATAAGGAGGACAATCTCACGCAGTACATACATTCAAAACCCTAAACGAAACAGTAGCATCAAATGCCTAAAAGCAAAGCTTTTTAAAATACTGTACATCGTTTCTGGAGTAAGCATCAAAATAATGTAGGATAGGGCCCGGAGGTAAGCAGATGGCTGAGGCACAGTATAAATGTAACTGATAGGAAAATTGCTCAAGCTGCATCCCTGGTACGTAGAGGTTTGCTCTGTGCTCCGTAGTCTGCTTTCCATACGTTTGTTTTCCTAATAAAGAGGTTTTCTTCGTCTGTTTTCAGTGTGGTCAGTATTCATAGTGTACCCCCATGAAGGAGATTTCTTTGCGAGACATCATAGGGTATGCTATGTAAATTTCCTGTCTTCTTTTACCAACTAAAACTGTCAGGGCTGGGGATATGGCTCAGTGGTAGAATACCTGTCTATCCTGTGTGAGGTCCTGTGTTCACTTCTAACACTGCAATAGAAAAAACCAAAATGAAACTGAATTCTCACAATGCATCTTTCCGAGGAGAGTTTTGGTTTTGGAGGGCGTGGTGAGTGGGACCAGAGCCCAACTGACAGCAGTGTGAGCTCATGTGCCTGTGAGAGGCCCTGGAGAATGAGTGTGGTCCAGAAGGTTTGTAGTCCGTGTATTGAACCACAGAAAGGTTTAAACGCGCACAGACTCAAAGGGTGGGCCAGCAGGGCTTAGCATGAAAAGAATCACTGATAGCCAGTGGCTGTCTCTCTGGGCCTCAGCGTTTGAGAAAAGTCCCTTTATGTCTGCTTTGATTCCAGGACAGGATCCCATGGCTCTGCAACCTGCATGACATTTTGCTAAGGTAAGATCTTCTAGTCAGTGAGTGAAAAACCGCATCAGAAAGCACAGGGGGAGATGCACTCTCAAAATCACAACTGGCTGAGACAGGGTCCCAGAAATAGAATGCCCTTCTCAGTAATGATGCTGATTTCCAGCAGCCGCAGATGGCATGCTGTTCAGCCAGGCTGTGGGGCCGTGTTTCTGTCTGCTCCGTGGTGAGTACTGGCTGGCAGTTTCCACCAGCCACATGGCTTCCACACTCTTTCTTCGTAACATGAGCTACACATAGTTCTTACTCACAGAACATTGTAGGGGATAAGACGGTGCATGGGTTACCCCTAGAATGGCTAGTATACAGTAAATCATCAGAATGTTAACTGACACCCACCCTATTATATCATCCATGGAAGTCACCACTTTCTTTGGCTGTCAAGTTCTGACAACCAGGGTGGCCTAGGGTCGTTTATAAGAATGCAGGTAACTGGCTGCCAGGCTTGGAGCTGCCTTGTACAGCTCTGAATCATTTCTCTGAGAAACCACACCTAGACCTGGCCCCACTGCAAATGCTGGATGGGACTGGAATGGCGGGGAGGGGGAGGTGGGGGGGCGATCTTACTCTCCAAGATGAAGCCACGTTTTGTCAAATCAAAACCATCTGGGCCATAGGAAACCAGTATGTTTCCAACTGGAGATTCAGTGTGCTGCTTTCACACCTTACTGACACGGCTTTAGGGGCTTCAGGTTTAAGGTTTCAGGGATTGGGAGCTCCTGCCCATCAGGGTCTCTCTCCTCAGTAGACTTAACAGTACTAACCAGCAGTGGGAGAAGTGCTTTAACTTGGTGTGGACCAACTCAACTCCAGAACTTTTTTTTTTTGAGACAAAGTCTCCCTATGTAGTCCAGGCTGGCTTTGAACTGGCTTATGTAGCCCAGGCTGGCCTCAAACTCACGGCAATCCTCTTGCCTCAGCCTCCTGACTGCTGGAATTACAGGTGTGCATCACCATGCCTGGCCAGAACTTTTTTAAGTTGTGAAGATAACTTTTGACCAGATATTCAGGCCAGCTTTTACCTCTAGAGTCCCTTCCTGGCCCCACTGTGACTGCCAGCCACATTACAGTGGGTGGACCCTGGGGCCCACTCTTCCAGTTCCCTTAGTGCTAGGTCAGGCCGCCTCAGGTTTTTTCCTTGGTGCGTCCCTGCAAACACCTCACTTTGTGCTTGCCTTGCCTGGAGGGACCCATGCTCCCTTCTGCAACTCTCCCAGGTCCCCCACCCTCACTGCACCATGGATGGGGAGCAGCAAGGTGTTGGACCTTTTGTGGAGGACCTGGGCTGAGCTGTTTGCCCAGCACAGGTGCGTGCCACTGACCCTGTGTCTACTTCTGAGACTGAGCTGCACCCCTTGTCCACAGGAGCAGAGCAACCATTCCCAAGCACTTCTGTATCCCAGGCACCTCCCTCAACTTCCATACCACAGCTCTGTGGGCAGCTAACCTCAGCAGCCCCATCAATGACAAGGGACATGTGGGCAGTGAACCCTGCTCAAGACCGCAGTCCCTAATCATAGATCTTTAACCCAAAGCCAAGTGTGCCTGGTGCTTAAACTTCATTTCTACCACCTACTGGCAGAAAAGTAGGTGTCCTCCGCCTAGAATTGACACTGTTTTCCTATCATTCCTTACCCTCTCTCCTTTGAAAAAAAACAGAGATACAGCCTCAGGACAGCGTGTGGTTCTAGCCTGCTCAGCCCTGAAGAGAATGTACAGAAACATCCTAATAAGAGGAAAAGATGGCGCACCTACAAAATGCGGGGAGTCAGAGGAGAAGCTGGCCAAGGTGCAGCTCTTGGTGGTCCATCTGAGTGGTTCATTCAAGGTCATCTCTGGACGCTTACTCCAAAGGAAAGGACATTTCATGCCCCCTGAGTTACTGCAGTCCCAGTTCGAGACTCTGGAGCCCCCGAGAACTCCAGAAAACTTCATCCAAATCAGTGTGGACAAAACGCTTCCAGAGATCATTACTACCGTGATGGAAACTCTGAAAGTGAAACGAGACGCATTAGCTGTTGGTGGTCAGCAATAGTAGCAAGCCTGCTCTCCACCCCACTCCAAATCTTGCTACAGTCTCCTCGCCTGTACTGTGTTCTAAATTCTTAAAAGGGCAAATCACTTGCCTAATTACAGCCGTAAGAATTTATGATGTAGCTGGTATCATGGGCGGGCACATGGAGGAAAATGCAAAGCTGAAATTCATGTGATGCAATCAAACGATTACAGGAAATTCATAATCCATGCTGGCAATCACTACCTTGTTGAGAACATTCTCTTTCGTGACTATGTTTATAATAAATGAAATCTGGCTGTCCTTGGAATCCCCTAGAAGTTGGTCTCCGGAGCAGAACTGTGCAGAATCGGCCCCCTGCCCACAAGTCATTTCACGCACCTAACCTGACCTCCAACCTGTCCTCGCGCCATGACTCACAGCAGTGGTTCCCAAACTGAGGTCCCAAAGGCAATTCACAGCAACACAGGGAGGCTTTGCCCAATTCACACAGCAGCCTAAGCCTGACATATTTATCAGCAACAAAACCGAGTTTCTTGCCTTTTGGCTAAAATTATGTCAACTCAAACAACACTCTGCCAAGCACTTGTGTCATGTGTGTGGGTGTAATTTCAACAGAAAATTACGTTACTACTAAAAAGGTAGTTTTTAAAGTTTATTTTTGATTGACATGATCACATTCATTGTAAGAAATCTGTACCTGTACATAATGTATCTTGCCTCTTTTTTCCATTCCCCTCCACTCCCTGCAACCCCGCTTCCCCTTGTTTACAGCTGTTTTTCCTTCTCCTTTTCCCTTGCTACCTTCCTGTCTTCCCCCTCCTTCGTTCTCCTTCCCATTAGAACATTTTCTTCCTATTTCCCAATTACCTATTTTGGTCCTTATTTACGCTTTTGGTCTCTCACACAAGAAATAGTGTATTATTTAAACATGTATCTTACTACTTCAAAATATGCTCTCTGCCAGGTATGCTGGCATACCCTGTATTCCCAGCACTCAGGAGGCTCAGGCAGCAGGACTGCTTTGAGTTTGAGGCAGCCTGAACTATACAGTGAGACCCTGTCTCCAAAATGTTTCTCAAGGTACTCAAAAGGTAAGAGTTTGGCCATAATCTTTAACGACAAAAAGGATTATTTTAGCAGAATAAAGGTTAAAAACAATTAGGGAAAAATTGCTTTTCAGATAGGGGATCTGACAAAATATTTGATAAGTTCCTACACAGAATGTCTTCAAATGTGCAGAGAGCAGGGAAAAATTCAGTGATCAGCATGAAGTGTGGGAATGTAGGAATGCACAAGACGTTCGCTTCGGCTTCAGTGCCAAGGGCTAAGCAAGCAGTGCCTTATGCATGACATTCACCTGCCACTATGCTAACGTGCTAATGTGTGACACTGAGGACACCTGTTGGGTACGAGTGTCTCGCATTCCAAGAGGCAGCTGCAATCCCAGACCTCTGGGGGATATAGTCTCACCATTCATTGTGTTACGCTGTTCTTGTTTCTCTTTTCCTTCCACTGTATTTAAAACTATTTTGTTTAGTGACAGAACAGTTTAAGAATATACACAGCCATCTCCCTGTATCTGCAAGGATGCTCAGGTCCTTTCATAAACTGACACTAGGTGGCCAGGAGTCTAGCTCAGTGCTAGCTTGCCCAAGGCCCTGAGTTCACTCACTCACTCACTCACTCACTCACTCACACACACTCTCTCTCTCTCTCTCTCTCTCTCTCTCTCTCTCTCTCTCTCTCACACACACACACACACACAGTATTTGCATATAACCTACAAAAAAATCTATGTTTAATCATCTTTAGATTACTTACAATACCTAACACAGAGCACACATCCAAGTAGGTAGTATACCACATTATCTAGGGAATAATGACAAGAAAATGGTCAGGAGAGACAACATTTTTTAAGTATTTTTATTCTGAGATCGGTTGAATTTGGATACAGAAGCCACAGGCATGGGGCCAACTGTGTACTTAAATACAGTGGTCCTTTCAGGATAAATTCAGTGCATGGTTTGTGGAGGCACAAAAATTGCAAAGGTGCACAAGGACAACTAGGCTTCACGGACCATCCGCCTCACTGGGAGGGCACTAGGAAGTGTCCACTTAACCACTCCGGCTGGATGAGTCCCCTGCAGACGCGGAGGAAGGAACTGGTGGGTCCACTGTGCCAAGTCCCGACGGGGCTGTCACGGGGAATCTGCAAGGTCCGAGGCGGTGACCCGGAGCCCCTGCTCTCTACGAGCCTGGGCAGGAAGGAAAGCTGAGGCACCTGGTGGCCTTAGGAGAAAGGAAGGGTGCAGTGGGCCTGAGGATTGGATTTAGGCCTGCTGTGCCCCTGCCCCCAACCCCCTCCTCCCAGAATAAAGCCAAGGCTGCTTCTGTCACAGCTGGGCCACCTTTCCGGTCACAGAGACAAGACAAACTTCAACCTTAGGGTGCAAGAGTCCATCACTTGCGCGTCCTCCAGCCCTCCAAGCCAGCATCTGAGGCGGCTGCCAGGTCCCTGACTGCAGCAGGGCTGGGAACCCTGGAGAGCTGGGCGCAAGATCCCCCACCTGCAGCCTGTGCTGAACCCCTCCAGAGGGCGCGTGACCCTGGTGACGTTCAGGCTGGCCCGCTGCTGACCAGAGGCCCAGAGACGATGCACAAAAGGCCACAAACTGAGGTGAAAACTGGGGCGGGCGACAAGGGCAACAACTCCAAAAAGTGGCTGTTTCTTGACTGGGACCACAGGAAAGGATCGAGGAAAGAGTGGGACGAACTTCTGAGCCTGCTAAGGCAATACACCCAGAAGAAAGTGAATGACAGGCCACCTAAGGCCCTTCTAAATAAAGCCCGGGCTTCCCTTCTCCCAAGTGTTTAAGCTTGGTTTAGTCTCAGGCAATGTGAACATACAGAGACAAGGAAAGTCAGGACAGCAGCTGATGAATGGAAAAAAATTTCTTGCAATGGAGTATTACCCAGCCATGTAAAGGAGTGAAGTACTGGGAAATGCTACATGAATGAATCCTGAAAATACTGTACTTAGTGAAAGGAACCCAAAAAAGTCCCACGTGTCATGTGATGCATTTATACGAAAGGTCAGAATAGGCAAATACACAGAGACAGAAGTGTGAGTGGCCTGCTAGGGGGCAGAAAAGGTAGGAAATGGGAGTAAGTGCTAACAGGTTCAAAGTTTCTTGCTGGGGTGATAAAAATGTTCTAGAATTGGACAGCAGAGGTGTTTGCACAACATAGCATATACCGAAAGCTATGTGCACAAATTTGATGGTATATGAATTAGCTCAACTAAAAAATTAATCCAGCCAAATGACCACAGTGCATGAGAAGGAGCAAACTGCTGCTCAGAGGTTGGGCCATTCGACCTGGGGAGGTCGGAGGGAGAGTGAGGCGGCAGTCCCTATAGTGCCCCCAGCCCTCCCACCCAGAAGCGGGCCCTTGTCTGAAGGTAAGTATTCCTCGGCACAGACCCTAGAAGCAAACCAGCTACTTCATCTTCCCTCGGCAGCAAAGCTCGGCCCTGACGGTGTGGGGAAAAGCACTGCACAGGGCTTACTGATAGGCAGGCTGTGGTCTGTCCTGGATTTGAAGACACTTTTGACATCGTTGCTTTGTGAACCACCTAAGACAGCACAGATATGCCCTGGCCGCTGCACTGCCAACAGTGAAGTACGTGGCACCACACGGACAGACCTTGAAAACATGAAGAGGCCCACACATAACAGAACCCAGGACTGTTGGACTGTTCATATGAAATATCCACAACAGGCAAACCCACAGAGACACAGCAGCCTGCCAGCCCAGGGCCGGAGTGATAGGGACTGCCGCTTAACAACTACAGTTTCCCTTTGGGTTGTCAAGAAGTGCTGGGTGAAAGTAACGGTTGTACAATAGCGTGAATGTACTTAATGCCACTGCACCACGTCCCTTACTTTCTTATGTCTATTTTACTAGTGTTTAAAGGAGAAACAAGGTAAGGCCCTAGGCCTTCCACACACAACTTGAGCCAGCACATAGCAGGAAGCAGACTAGAATGACGGCTGTTTGTAGTTTCCCAAAGAAAAAAGAAAGGGGACTCAGTCAAGAAAACCTCTTTCCTCCCACAGCATCAGACAAGCAGCTGGGTTGTAATGGTGGCCACTCCTTTGCAAGTAATCCTTTCCAAGGTTACATCCTCTCCCAGCGCCCCGCACAAGGTTACTGTTAACCCAGGGTACCCTCCCCATAGCCTTTTACGGGTACACATCCCCTTCCTCCTGGCATTCGGAAGAGAAGCCGCATGTAAAAGATGTAGATGATAACTGCTAAGTAGTCATCTTCAGATTCACAGAACCCAGAGTATCTGGTACCCCTCAGATATCAGAACGTCCAACTCCTCTCCTAGTGTTTCAACAGAGCATGTAAATTGCTGTGAGGTTTGACTTGCGGAGATTACCTTTCTGAAGAACTACAGGAGCTACCCTGAGGTCCAGGTGTGCAGTGCTGTGGCCACAGAAGGGAAGATGTGTCCTGGATGATGGAGACCTCACTCAGCAACCGTCAAGGGACCCCGCTGACCCTTCCCTCCCATCAAGCCCTCTGCATCCCTCAGTCCCTGCACGTGGAGCTCTGAAAACATCATCCTTCCATCTGCTCAGGTTCCCATGCGTGAATAAAACTGATTTCCTACCAACGCTCATCTCCAAGACTGGCTTCTGAGCAACACGGGGCCAGACCTGAGTCTGGTCAGGGTCACAAGAGTTACTACTTAGAGCAGCCATCGACACTGAGTGAAGGCGGAAAATCAAACTGTCCCTCTCACCATCCTTCTCCTAGGATCACGGTGGGTGGCAGGTTAAGATGGCCAAACTCTCACTCCTCCCATCCAGCAGTAGGGGCTCTGGCCCTTTCTCTTCAACCTGGGCAGTCAAGTACAATTTCTTGACTATCAGAATATGGGCAAGGACAAAGGGCCTGTTTCAGGCCTCCAACAGTGAAGGTGAACCTTTTTGGAATGAGTGCTCAAAGTGCAACCCCAAACCTGATTTATCTCTAAGTGCTTTCCTCAGTAAGGAAACCTGAATACTGAGGCTTTAGGAAAAAACAACTCATACATTAACACCCTTTATCCTATGGGAGAACCCACATGCATGCCATAGGTTTGGCCTAGGACCTAGAAGGCTGGCGGCCTTTCATTTTCAAATACCTGCTAAAGCCATCTTCCACGTGGCACAAGCAACTCTGGAAAGGCTGACAGAGAGGAACCAGACCCCTAGGTACATTTTTTAGGCGGGGCGTGATGACGACTCCTGAAAGCGAATTTTCCAGACCCAGGGAAGTCACCTATTGCTGTATTCACAAATTTCTGCTAAAGATGCTATTCATAAAATAGATTTACTTCTAAGCAAGCAAGCTGTGGGGTAGTTTGGTGTAAAATACGGGAGAACCTCAACATAGTGAAAATTCTGTCCTTTTTAGAAAGTACAAGGAATCAAGTATATGTGAGGAAAAAACCCTAGTCTAAATGCACAAGTACTGAACACATTACAAATAGAGATGCTTCTGCCCCATCTCAGCTCTGGAGGAATTTCAATTCAAATTCTACTCAGTTTTATCCAGGCACCGATGTGGAGAAGGAGCTGCCTTCCTCTGGTCCAGGGGTTGACCACCACAAGCTGTTCCGCTGGACTGGACAGACGCCACTGCTGACAGCCTGAGCTGTGTTAACCCATGCAGCAAAGGTGCCAGTTTTTGCCGTTCTTTTAAGCTATTCTGGGAATCCAAAGCTTGTAGTACAGTAACTCCTTTTTCTTTGTGCTTTTTGGTAGTAAACAATTCCTCCACCAACCCCCCCCCCACCATTCCCTTTAGAATACAAACATTCTGTTTCCCATCCGGAGCAAAAAAGGCCAAACTTTCACCCCATCACTTTTTCCTGTAGCTAGTGCCATTTTTCTATGCTCCGCGGTGTCACGGTGCACTTCACCATGATCTTACTGCCCCGCCCTGAGCGTGTAGTCACGGCGGAGCCTTCCCTCCACTATACCAGGTAAATGTTTGATCCACCGTGAGTCCCCGATGCAGCAGCACTTAACGCAGTCCTCTAGGCCAGTCTTCCTGTGATTATGCGTCTTCACCTCAGGACCGTCCACTCTGCGCTCCTGCCTCACACCTACCTTGTGGTTCACTATCTCGCACATCCTCCACTGCTTTCTCGTATGTTCAGTCTGGTACATCCAACTCACAATGTCAAAACCACACTTCGGTCCGGTTCTCTCCACCCTGCTTATCTGGTGTCGCTCCCCTCTTACATTTACCCCTCACACTTCTGCTTCCTGTAAATCCCACTGGTTCAATTTAAAACATACTGCAAATTTGACTATTTTTTAGTGCCTCCACTATCAACACAGTGCAAGCATCTCTCTCTAGATTCCTACCTCCTAAAAAGGTCCCCTGCTTCCACCCAACTTCCCTAGTCCATCAGTTCTCACCTAAGATTTGTCACCTAGGCTCTTCTCACGTAGGATTTGTCAGGAAATTAAATTCCACCCACCCCGCCTCCAATTCCACACAGACAATTATACACCCCAGGAACGGGACACAAAGCATGCATTAACAAGTCCTGCCTGTTGAAATCCTGAGCCGTTCCGCACATCTCCCCATCTTGCTCTCTACACTGCCTTCTGTTTATAGCTCACCTTGCCCAGCCACAATGCACGCCTTGTGTTCTAAACACACTTAGGACACTCACGTTTCAGGGCTTTCTCTTTAGTTAACACTCGTTTGACAAACTGTTCACACACCATCCCCCAAACATGCTTCTAATCTCTGGGCAAGTGCCACCCCCTCACTGGGCTCTCTGGCTACCTTGCGTAAGTTCCCCCTCTTCCTCACCTAGCCTCTTTATGCTGCTGCTTTTTCACTAAAGTATTAAAACATTACCTGGTAAGCAATACATGTGTTTTGTTTACTGTCTATCCTCCTATTTTCTATCATGCAAGCCTCTCAATGACAGGCCCTTTATTATACTTGAGTAACTGGACAAGAACTTTGTGTTGAACAAATAATAAATGTTAACTTTCTGAGGAAATGAATGCCTACGAAAAGAACAGAAAAACTGAACTTCATGTTAAGTAACTATGAAACAACTTCAAAGAAGAAAACTGAAAGAAAATAGTGTCTGAAGGTAAATGAGAAGAAATGCAGCAGCTGCTGGTAAAGGCTAAGTAATTCATAATAAATCACTATGGGTTAGCAAAGTTCTGGGTTTAAAACTGAACCCAGAAAGAATGGCAGCCTTTATATAAACCAAAGAAAATAGCTGAGTACCCAGGAGCAACAGCAGAGGGGAGATTTGGGAAGTCAGCTCTTCCCAGTTTGTTCACTGCCGTGAAAACTAGTGAAGTAGAAGCAGTGGTCCAATAAAATCAGAAAACACCAAATTAAACAACTTTAAACAGACTTCGTCAGTGTAGGATCCTTAACGTTTATCATATTTATTAACCTCTGAAGGCAAGTACAATATATAGTATTTCTCTACCTTAAGCGTATCAACTTGTTTTGGCTAAGTAAGTTCACATAAGTGTACATGCACACACAGAGCCTAGCTTTACTTGTTACTAACATATAAATTCGCATTGTTGTATGTGGTTATGACTGGCCTCTCAACATAGTGCTGTCTCTTCCAATCAAGACTTCTCTCACTACATATTTAAATTAAGTTTGAAATCCAAGATTCTGAATATACAAAGGCCCAGCTGACCTTTATCTGATTGCTAGGTATTTCCTATTTTAAGATACTAGAAACTAAACCAGGCGTGATGCTGCACATCTGTAATCCCAGCACTCTAAGGCTGAGGTAGGAGTTTGAGGCCAGATGGGCCTGCATAGCAAGACCCTGTCTCAAAAAAACAAAAACAAAAAGATACCAGAAACATTCTGCTTGGGAAAGTAAATCCTTTAAGTGTTTATTTTTACCACTGCATTTTCTCACTTTGTACTAAATAATTTGATATGAGAACAATTTAAGCCTATCGCATTTTCAGTGTCTTTTTAGAATTTCAAGTACAGATGCTCACCTTACTTGCCTCCGGATACACCTAGCATACGAGGAAAATATCACTGAGTCTAAAATGCATGTAATACACTTAACCTACTGAACACCATAACTTAGCATCACAGCATAAGAGAAACAGTTTCTTTACCCTCATTCCTGACTGGGAGGTATGGTTCCACTGCTGCCACCTCTTGCTCTAGCATATTAAGAATATTGTAACATATTTTTAATTTAGGAAAAATATCAAAATTCAAAATTTGAACTAGTGTTTCTACTCAATGTGCACAGCTTTCATACCACTAGAAAGCCAAGAAACTGTAGGTAGATCAGCTGAACTCTGAACACCCTTCACAAATGTTTTAATACAGGATAAACACTACACCTAAGGACCTAACGAAATTTTTTTTCTAAATGACACTGTAGTCGTTTGTAGGTGGAGACTGCAATCTATGATACTATGGAGGCCTCACCATCGCATTTAAAATAAAGAAATCAGGATGCCTTGCGTAAAGTCACACAACTAGGAGAAAACAGAAAAAGCAGAGCCCAGGTCACATAATCTCAGTGCGCTATCTTTTCAACATGCCACAATGGTGTATGTTGCACACTCAACACTTTAATTGGGAAAGCTTAAAGAAAATCACTGAAGATTAATCTATACTGTGATAAAATCTGGGATAAATCAACTCTAATAACCTTTAAAAGATATAGTTAAAGAATGTAAATTGAAGTCTTTCTACAAAAGAGACAAGACAAAGCAAGTGTAAAAGCTAGAGATTTATTGTTACTTTGTGATTAATAAATCAAATTGGTTATGACACTGTCCCACACTGTATACTGCCAATCATCAACACAAAAGTCTTTAAACCAGCCCGAGGCATATAAGGCAGAAAGGGCAAAGCCACAGAACACCATCCTTAATAGTATCTACCATGCCTCCTCACGACCTCTGGAACACATTTGCCTCCTGGGGAAAGTGTCACAACAGCGCGGGGACTGGTGGGCAATCTGGCCTCTTGATCTTTATTAACAGCAAGCAACTGATAGGATTAATGGAATTCAACAGGTATTTTCCTTGATTTTATTGGTCTGAAGTCATTTCAGTTACTTTAACATTATAATTCCTGTAACTGTACATGAGAGAATATAATGACCTAAGAGAATACTGAACCAGAGTCAGCCAGATATATTACTGACCCCTAAGTTATGTTTTAATTGGTCCTAAAGGAATGTATCACCCCAAGAGTTTGAGAATTAGGCAATCAGAACTTCTCTGGGGAGGGAAGAAAAAGGCTGCAGAACAGCCAAATGTACTCGACATTGTTAAAACGGCTCTTTTTTTCACCCCGAATGATACTTCATTACTACACTAAATGCAAAGAAATTCTAACAGAATCTTGGCTGCCAGTAGTGGTTAGTTAGGCTGGCCAATCCAGGATAGATTCTGTTTTGCCCCCTCCCCCACCTCCCCCTCTCTGAGGCTCTGGAAAGCACAATGTTTAACTATTTCTTAAAAGAACTATCCAAACACTTCAGAAACAAGTGGCTCACAAATAATTTTAAGTGTATGTATTTCCTGTGCAAGAGAAAACTGTAAACCCAAAAGATAGTTCTATTTTTATATGGTGATTAAAAGTAACTGAAATATTAACACCTTCAGTGAAAGTAAAGGCAACATTTCAATTGTGAATTGCAATGCCTCTTAACTACATATGGGAGAAGCTGAAAGTCCTAGGAAAAGGCATTTGGGGTTATAAACTACAGAGCTCCTTCCATCTGAACAGGACTCAGGTAATTTACAGTCCTCTGTGAATGTTGAGACAATGTTACATTATGCTGTCTGTACAATTATACGTCCCTAAACAGGTAACCAAAATCAGCTCTCTATTATATTTATCTGGCATTCTTTGCTGGGTGCTGTTATCAAAGACACTGTAAGATTCCACACAAGTTAAGAAACTCAGCTTTAGGAATATTTCCTTGCCTTAGCACATAACCTATCACATAGCACGTTTGTAAAAGTGCGGTCCCAAGTATGCACGCTCCGTACTGTATACAAATACAGCAAAAGTTGTCAGTAGTATAAATCTTACAGCATTTGTTGCAAAAATACATGCCAGCGTCACAATAAGCAATACTGTACCACGAATTATAAAGCGCAAATGATTGACTTCTTTTTAATGTTTTTATTCTACATAAATTACTACCATAGGCTAATGTTTTAAAAGCAAATAAACTGGACAGATGCAGGACAAATCTGTTCACCCAACTATAAAAGGTGATGCTTCAAAAACAAAATTACAATGAATGCAGTAGTGTGTGATGCATGCAGTAGCCTTAAATGAAAAGCATTGATTCCCACTGTTCCCATAAAGAAAAACAGAAAAACCCACACATCTTACTGCACTCCACTTAAAATGCGTCATACTGGGTTTATAACAGCACAAAATTCCAGGACTCAAAATGAAATAAAGCAGGTATTTTAAAGATTTAAGAGCCGTTATCAAAAATAAATTACATTTTTTCCAAGATACAGAAATGCTGCTATGATGGCTGAGAGCCCAATAACCTTTCAATAGCCGCATTGATATCACCTCCTGTTGCTATTAGTGCTTGCAAGTTTGCTTCACGGTTCAAAAATCCCATTGCACTGAGCTGCTCCAGTTGTTGCTGAAATCTCACTTCTGGATTCTGTAGCTATTAAAAAACAGAGAGAGAAATTCTAAGGGAAAGCAGTCCATGTCATGCCTAAATTTTTAGAGAATTTAACTGTTTCTTAACATGCTGATACACTGAGCTTTAAACCCAATGTTCCTCTTTTGAAACATATCCCACATATTTAAAATTCTAGGAATATATGTCAAGGATAGAGGTCTTAACCAACATGTACACGGCCCTGTGTTCAATCCCTAGTACGCAAAAGTAAGTAATTTTAGTCTACACCTGCACATCAAGTAATTTTGTCTAAAAAAAAAAGTAAGGCATGTCATGCAGCTCAGTGATAGGTACATGTTTAGCTTAAACAAGGTCCCAGGTTCAATCACATATGCAAATAATTCAGGATTATTTAGATGCTCCGTTTTGTGTAATTACTGGCCTGCTGAGTAACTTTTTTTATAAGCCAATGCCCTTATATATAAAAATCTGAAGTTCCAATGAGACTTAGAATGTGTATTAAATTTCTGTACTAACCTTTTGATTCTAGTTTCAGGCTCACAAACTATATCCCTAGTTACTATAATTCAGTCACATCAAATCTTTCTTCAGAAATTAAAAAACAAACAAACCTGGCTAACTTATTAACAGATTTAGAGATTGTTCAGCTTATATAACTTTTTTTTGGGGGGGGGAGTTGAAATAAGATTCCACAATACAGTTCAGGTTAGCCTTGAACTCACTTTGCAGCCGAGGTTGGCCTCACACTCACAGTGGCCCTCCTGCCTCAGCCTTGCAAGCGCTGGGATTACAAGCATGCACCACTATGCCTAGCCCTATGTAACAATTCTAATACTCAAATCTTTTAATCCCCCACAACATACTCTCCCTTGCTTTGAATATGCATTCCATTGTTCTTACCATTTTCTGAAGCACTTTGCCCTTCACAACCATTTTGATTTTGGGAAGAGCCACAAGTCACACAGTGCCAGATCCAGTAAATAAGATGGATCAGGACCCACCATACCTCTTTATAGACCTTTCTTCCCACTGAATGACACTCAGCAACAGCAACCAGATCTCCCACTCTCACAAAAGAGGACTTCTAGAACTGCTTCAGAAAGTGGCAAGAATGATGGGATGTATTTGTTCACAGTGAGGGAGAGTATTTTAAGGGGACTAATGGCAACCTATCCTTTACTAACTGTTTTTAATTTAAACATCCACCACATTTTCTGATCACCCTATAGGGAAAAAGGGAAGGAAGAAAAGGCAAAGCAAGGGAATAAAAAATGATTAAAATACAACATATATACATACCAATTCCACAAAACATACGTTAAGTGCTGTGCATTGCAAACATATACTAATTGAGGGAGTGGTAGAATTCATCTAGTAGACAGACCTTAAAAGATCTATTTTTTCATAAAGTAAGGGGGCAACCTTAGGTTTGAACTGGCAATCATGTTTGTCAAATGGCACTTTCTTAGTAAAGCTAATAATGTTTATAGATGCAAGTATGATGGTGGAAGATAAAATCCTCAGAATTGAGTACAACTATCCTGGAAGTATTGAGAATAATAATCAAGTTTCTATTCCTCCCCAACAAACTTTCATACAAAATAAAATCTATTTCAAATGATTTCCGACAAGAACTTCAAAGGAAGCACATCTCTAAAAGGCTACTTCTAAAAAAGACAAAAGATTACCTTTAAGCATTCTCCCCTAAATGCTTAACAAGGTTTCCTTTAGTACCCAGTAAAGCATCAAAGTTTAACCATTTCTATAATGCTATTTTCAGATTCAATAGCCTTAAAATCATGCTCTTCATTAGCCTAAACAATAAAGGGCTGACATTTTCTTTTTTCCTTTTGGAACATTCTACTGTGAAGGTATGCAAAACTTTTAACAGAAAAAAAAAAATTGTCACCTGAGGGTTTACTCCCGCAAGAGCCTGCAGCATTTGCTGAATGAACTGCTGGTGCCCAGGTTCAGGGGTGCTTGCTGTGGAGCTTGGACTTTCACTAGGCGCAGCATTAGACCCACTGGTTCCAGAAGAGCCCCCAGTATTTCCCAGTGCCCCCAGACCAGGAGTGAATCTAGGAAAAGCACAAAGAGTCTAACCTAGAGGCCAGCCCTGACCAAATGGTACATAAATTACTTTTTAATATAGCAGCACTCATCTTACAATAAAAACTCTAAAATTAATCTCAACCAAAAAAATCAAAGAGCAGGACCAATCTGAATCTTCAGCGAAGGTACCCATTATGTACTTTCATAATCTTCCCCAAATAAACTTACCCTGGGATAAGGCCAGGAGCTTCTGTTGCTAAAGTCTGTAAACCCTGCTGAATCTGTAACAAGGCTTGCATTGCTCTAGGATTTGACATGGCTGACAGTGTGTCAGGATTCTGCATCTAAGGAAGAAAGAAAACCAATGGTTACAAAGGGTAAACTTTTACAACTTTGCTATGTTTTTGCAGAAAATCTAAAACCCTGCTCCCAGACACTGGTAATCCACAATTTTTCTCCCAAACTAAACACAAGTCCTCTTTCACAGCACATCTGTGCAAATCATTGCTTGACCTCCACCTAAGTCCATCATGAAAGCCTGTTTCATAATGGAAAGGAAATCAGGTGCTACTCTGGATGCCACAACTCTTTCCCTTCTCCAACAGAAGTATTATTTCTAAGAGACAAACTCCAACCACACAGTTTGTACAACATGGTAATACAGTGAAAGCCACATATTCCTCTTGACCAAGTGTTACCTGTTGCTGAAGTAATAATTTTACCAAAAATGTACACTCTAACAATAGGTCCACATTTGAAGTTAATACATGTATCCTGAGTTTAGCTTCACAACTTCCAAATATACACCATGTAACTGACCAAAAAGTTGGCCTTTATCATTTACAGTAAGATGAAGGACACTAACTAACCTTGGATAATGGTTTACAGGCTTAACAATCATTTACATAAATATATAAAGCCTCAGCACTACCAGTTTCAAAACCACCAAGACTGACTTTTGCCTTTTTAAATAATAAAATACCATGGCAACCTCAAGTACATTTTTACAGTAAAACTTTCCTTATATGACAACACTAACAATATTAATCTTACTAATTCCAAATGTGAGCAAATGAGTTCTACCCCTTAGAAAATAGGCATTCTACTAATTTGGAAGAAATTAAAACATTAGTAAGAAACCAAATCTGTAAAATACAACAGAGTAGCTCTTGTTACTGAAGATTAAAACCACAGAATGTAACATGACACAAGGAAGCACTTCAAGTTAGTACAGTGAAAGGAAATGATTTATGGTATTAACAAAGCATTCAAAATCCTAAACCCTCAAAAGCAAAAATAAAAATGGTTCTTTCCTCAGAATCTATGTTTAAGAAACATAAGCAAAAGACCAGCAGTGAAATGGGGCTTAGATAGGATCAAGCTGAATCCCCTGCAAACTGGGAGCAGTACTGCTCCATTCTATGTTTTGCTATCAGCCAGAAGAGCAAGGAAAATGTTCATCATCAATTTCAAGCAAATCATTACCGAAGAGAGCTAGCATCTTTTCTTACTCACTTGTTGAAGGAAAGTTGGGAGCTGTTGTCTCATTTGTTCTTGAAGCTGAGGATTTCCAGCAAATAGGGGATTATTCAGCATCATCTATGGGGCAAGTGTTCAAACAATTTTAACTGGAAATATCAAACAAGTAATGTACCTTGTTTAATATTCTATCTTCCTTCAAATGCCCAAGCTGGCACTTAAAAGGAAGGAAGGTAGAACATAAATAAAAAAGGAGAAGGGGAAATACTGTCCATAAGAGAGATTTCCAGGGAGATAACAAGAAACAAGGCACCCTCTCTCTGTGAGCATGGTGCGTATGATAATGGCATGCAATATCCTAAAAAGTAAAAACAATCATTTCTTTAGGCTTTTCCTTGAGCAAAGATGAATTTTTGCCTTTGAAACAAAAATAGGAATTAACCAGCTCTTGTGAAAAACCGTTTTTGGCTACACCGACAGAATAAACATCAAAACATGAACTATGTACATGGCTTGCTTAGAAACCTCAACACCCAAGTGGCAAGCACAGAAAAATCCAGATCTGGAACCACTCTATCTACCTGCCTACTGCCAAACAGCTAATATTAGGTCCAGAAAAGTAACACCACAAAACAGCAACCAACATGTCAGAGAAATGGAGCTGCTAGGTGAAAAATCAGCCAAAACGTAACACCAACTATCCTTTGGGGAAAGTTAAAATGCTTTAAGACCTGGAAGACGTAAATCCATTAAAGAACACCAAGATTAGAATCCGGACTTCACCTCACTACCACCAGAGATGAGAGAAGTGGCATATCGCCTGACCTTCAAACAGGTGTTAAGAATGTAAAAGTCAGGGCCAATGTTAGCATAATGTTGGAATACCTGAAAATAAAGATTACAGTTCACAATCAGCAAAACCAGAAACTAGTAAATTCCCATAGCTTCGAAAAAACTATTATACCATTTCCCCCACAGTAAAAAGTCAACTGACAATGATTTACTAATAGCCTATTTACCTGTCCAAAGTCTGGGGTGGAAATGATCCTTGCCCTCCTGTAGTTAACCATATGTAAATACTGGAAGAGAGAAATCCCCCCTCCCTCCTTTACTTCATCTGTTGTTGCAAGGCTGATCAGTTAAACACAACATCACACCAAGAAATGAGACACTGTCTTACTGATAGATGGCATTTATTCCAAAGAGATCAATAAGGTCATGGTAAGTACAGTAATGCCTACTTAGGTCAACCAACCTGCTGTTTCATTTACTAAAGCACAGTATTTCTTTTTACAAACATACTAATGCAATATCACTTCTACTTTTCAAGACTTGTGTTACTTAAGTTTTTTTCCAAGCTTTTTTTTTTTTTCTCAAAAAAATCATTTCATTTGATTAGGGTATTTCTAACTTACCTGATTTCATGTCACAGATAGTAATTTTAGTGCTTCAAACAATATTTGAATATATAAAAATCAAAAGCAAAATAGAAAACCTACAAAACTGTCACATTTTGGTTATTAAAGTACATTGTAAAAATTTCCAAATTGCCTATAACAAAAGAATCCACACTGAATATTCTTTGTCAATATTAGGGTATTGAAAGCATGGGGAAGTGCCCAAGTCCTTTATAAACTTAGAACTATCATTGTATTGTGTAAGACTGGAAGTGTACTTGCTTACATATTGCAGAAGCAAGATCACATCCAAGTATCAGTTGGCCAAATAGACACCTGAAAACATTCGAATAGAAAAACTCTACATACAACACTTCCGTATTTATTTTAAACAAATGCAAACATTTCCACTTTATTCACTATCAAAAATATATGAATACATTAAACTTAGTCATTTAATAGTAGTAACTTGATTGGGTAATTTTCATATTACTAACAAAACTTTTCATAAATGCACTTCATTATCTATGATACGCCAAATTTTAAATATAAAAACTTTTCTGTATTTACACCCCACCCCACCCCATCCCATCTGATTCCATTCACCCACCCCAACCCAGGGCCATCACACCAAGCTACACCTCCAGCCCTTTTTAATTTGAAGACAGAGTCTCACTAAGTCACAAGTTGCAAAAGCTGGGCTTGAATGTGGGCAGGTCCTCCTGCCTCAGCCTCCCACTGTGACAGAATTACAGGTATGCACCACCACACCTAGCCCAATTTTAGAAGTTCTTTGAGGGCAGAAATTATTAAGAAAGATTATACCTCAAAGACATCTGCCACATACTTTTATCAATGTGGTCTTACATTTTAATTTAGACACTAAAACTCTTTTCATCTGACATAATGAAGAAAAGGTTTTTAAAATGGGATTAAGTATGAAGGGCCACGTGTGTGTCAGGCAAGGACTTCACCTCTGCACTACATACCTCCCCTGCCCTATCTACCTACCTTTTTATTTTCAGGACAGCGGCTCCCTAACTTCCCAGGCTGGCCTCAAACTAGCAATCCTCCTCCATCAGATGCAAGCAACTAAAATGAGAGGCATGTACTACCACACCACACCAGAAAGTATTTTTAATAAGCAGCCAATATGAACTACAGATAACCAAAGCTTATTTCACATTCCCCTGTTAAGCCCACCGAGGGAACCTAAGGCACCTAAGTAAGCATCTAATGTCAGCATCCTCTAAGGAGGGGGCTCTGAAACCTAAGTATCAATACTGTTTTCAAAGTTCCCCAAGTGATCCTCAGTGATTCAGCCAGCGTTGGGAGTCACTCATTTTCTTACTTATGGTCTTTTCAGAAACCAATTAGAAATTAGTAAAAGACCAGTATACTAACTAGAGTGGGGGGACCTATATTAAAAAGAATGACAACATTGCTCCCACAACTTCTCCTTTGCTTTCAATGAACAATTTCAGGCTGATTTATAGGTGCAATGTTTAGCATGATTATTACAATCTGAAAAATATAATTACATGAGCATTTCAACTGTATTGATATTTTTCTAAATCACTTTTCGGATTCACATTTCACTGAAGACTGTATCTTCAAGAAACAGCAATATGAAATTTTTACACTCACCTTGTCATTCAACATGTACAGACAGAACATAAATCTGTACTACACTCTAGTGAATGAATAGCACGTTGCAGTCAATAAATGGTAGAAATGATAGCTATGTGACATGTTATTACTGCAAAGAAACAACTGTCCAAAACACTGGAGATGTAGTTTACCTACATTTCTAGTGTAATAAGAACACACAACACAAATGTGCCAGAATCTATCACTGGACTAGGTTATTACTTCATGCACTGTGTAGTCCTTTCTAATGCAATTTCAAACTCACCTGTGCAGCAAGGTCGGGGTTCTGGCTCAGGGATTGCATCATGCTTCTCATGTAGGGGGCAGACAACATGTTCTGCATAAGTTGTGGATTTTCAGTTATTTGTTGCAACAAGCTCTGCATCCCTGGTGTGTTGAACATACTAGCTGAAAGTTTGTTGTGGAAAAAGACACATTAAGGAATATATAAAAGTTAAAACTTAAAATACAATACACACTGCATGCAAATTTCAGCAACTATGGGTGAATATAATCTATTAACAGGTTCGTTTCATTTGGCTTCAATTACCCAATATCACCTGTGGTCCCAAAATATCAAATGAAAGAAAGATCCTGGAAATAACAGTACAGGAGTTTTAAACTGTCCTAAGCAGCCCTCTCAGGCCCCTGCTCTGTGCACAGTTCAGCACAGCCACAGTACAGACGGCCCACCTGTCCATCACAAGCAGAGCTGGTGTCCCATACCCCTTCTTTACTCAGTAACAGCGCCAAAGCACAAGAGTTGTGTTGCTGCCAAGTGAGACACACAGTGTGCTCTCCTAAGTAAAAACGTAAAGGTTTACAACAAGAAAAAACATCATGATGAGGTTGCTAACAGTAAAAAAAAAGTGTAAAGTTATGAAGAAAAAGTTCATAACTAGTTCTGCTGTTGCCCCTCAAATCGCAAATTATGGCCACCATTCATGATAACTGCTTAGTTAAGATGGAAAGAAAAAGCATTAAATTTGTGTATGTATGTGAAACAGGAAATATAGTATATATGGATCAGTACCCTGTGGTACATACGCCAGAGCAGGACTTCTTTCTACACAATGAAAAATACCATTAAAAGCCTGAACCTACTTTTCTTTCAGGTCTGAAAAAGATTATTCTCAGTGAGAATCACATTCAGCACTCATGGTCACACTGAAGAATGAAGGAAACTTTTGTATTTAGAGGTGGCAAAGCCTCCACCCCGATTTCCTAGGAGTCCCGGGGCAGTTCACTGAATGAAACGGCATTTAAGAGACCTCAGAGCATAGTGGCTAAGCAGCATCTGGAGCTAGATTACCTAGGTTCAAACACATCCTAACTATGCAAGATTGGGCACCTTACTTATTAGCTTCTTCCCAATTCCATCTCCCCATCTGTAAAATGGAGAAAACATCACTACTTTATACAGTGGCTTTGACCACTGAATTAGTTAATATGTAAATGCTTATAATTACTCGTTTTTCTTCTCTTCTTTGCAGAGAGCAAGAAGTAGCTACAGTCACATGAATTCAATGTGATGACTCAACTATTTAGGCAAATTCTGTTTGGAAACTAAATTCTATCCAGATTTTCAACTGTTGACTAGAAAAGTTATGTTGACTTAACTAGTCATTAGCTTTTTCATTTCCCTTTTGTTCTTCCATCTAACATACTTTTACTGCACTTAAAACGCTTGACTCTCCCAGATTATCTTTTAAGTTTTATTTTAAATCTGTTGTTTATAATTTTTTTCCTATTTTCTCAAGTTGGAAATTTCAAACTGGCAAACTATAGCAGGGCAGATTTGACCTACAAGCTGTTTTTGTATAGCTCATAAGGTAAAAATTTTACACTTTTAAGTAGATAAGGAAAAACAAGTCTAATGAATGTAAGTATTTTGTGAAAAGTGCCAAGTGTCAGAAATCCGAATTTCAGTGTCTATAAATACCATTAGACCATTCAAACTCATGTATTGTCCATGGGTGCCTTTGTGTTAAGAAAGCAAAGCCAAGAACAGGTTGTGGCAAAATCATTGCTTCACATTGCAGATCACCGTGCCACAAATCAGTGACTCAGTTATAACTCGTGTCACATAAAATTGTTTTTGTAATACCAGTGCATACCAATCATGTCAAAAGAAGAAAAAAGGAAGACTGCTACAAATGTCATGTTTTCAAGGCACAATAAAAGTTATTTTACCAAATGAGATGGAAAAACATTATTAGGTAACAGTGTTAAAGAATATATAACATGTAGATACTGTAAGATTAAGAACTTATCACAATATTCCTTATAGGAAAGCAATGATCAGAAAAATTGTAAAATTAAAATCAAGTATTTCAGCGCAACTAAATTTCTTTGCAAAAGTAAAAGCTGAAAATAAGGGTGCAACCAAAGTAAGTTTCTCAGTGCCTTGTTAAGTCCATCAAGGCATGTCATCAGCAGCCAAACAGATGTACAGCCTTTGAGAACAACCTCCCATACAAGAATTAAAGATATTGGGCACAACACCAATACTCAATTTAAAAACACTGCAAATGATTCTGAATGGTACTCCTTGCTTCTTCATGAGTCAAAAAATGTTATTTTCAATTTGAAGATTAATCTACAATGCAATGGTATGCTAAATGCAAACACAGAATAGAATTGTGTTTGAATAGAATTCTAGTCAAACATTCTAATAGAATTCTATAAATGCCTTTCAAACTGATGAATATACATACTATTAAAACTATATACTTTGGGGATGAGCTCATACTTCAAAGGATACAGAAGTCTAATCACATCAGTACTAACACATGAACATTTGCAAAACTTTTAATACAGAACACTGTGGCCCCAATTAAACAAAACCTTATCCCTTAAAAGTTCTTCTCATTAGTAGCTATTTTTGAGTAAAATACTTGATTACTGCTATATTATGTAACATTACCATAAAAAATGAGCAAATTTCCTTGTGATAAAATAGCCCCAATTTTGCCTGTTGGCACAACCTTTAAAACATCTGGCCACTCCTGCTCTAAGATTTCCTCACTTTGAAGATTAAATGCTTCCAGGAAGATCAATCAGTAGGAATTTCATCTTTACATGTATTTGTGTACATGTAGGTATGTGCCAAACATCAAACAGCTCAGTAAATCTCTTAGTATAAATGTGAAAGATGCTGACAATTTGGCAGAATGCATTCATTTCCTCTGATGGGAACAGCAACATGAAATGTTGGAACATTAGCCATCAAATTAAAACCCTCAGTAACAAGTTGTAAAACTGAGTTTTTGTTCATTAGACAAAAGCTGCCACTATTGACAACTACATTATTTAAAAAACACTCAACAGTCTATTAGTGTATCAGTTAAAATCTCTGCTCTATAATTTTAAAGTGGAACAATGCATCTCTCCCTAAAGGACAGTAAGCATCAAATCCATAAGCAGAATACAGGGTATTTTTTCTGGATTTAAAAATGGTACCCCTGAGCTGAATGTGGTGATGCACATAATCCCAGCACTTGGAAGGGTGAGCCAGCAGGATGGACCTGAGCTCCACACCAGCCCAGGCTACATAGTGAGTTCAAAGCCAGGCCCTGTACTACAAAGTGACATCCTGTCTCAAAAAACAAAACAGAAAAAGGTACTACTTCATTGTCTGTTATAAACCTATATTGTATCTAGAAACCGCAAGGTACACACTGTATTTTATAAATGGGTATCTACCACTGTGATCATCAGTTGCTTTCCCCATTCTGATTCTTTTTTAAAAATTTCTTCACCTATAGTATCTTTCCACCTCTTCTGCCAAGACTTAGGCACTTTCTAAAATGTACCTAAGCCCTCTCACCTTAAAGGAAATGTGCCCATGTTTCCAGTTCATCTTTCTTACACACCAAGTGTTAGGACTGCTACTGCCCAGGCAAGTATCCCCCAAGGGCCATGTGCGCAGATGTGGTCCCCAGATCCTGGGATATTGGGTGGTAGTGAAACCTTTGAAAGTCAGGGCTGGCAGAAGGGCGTTAGATCACTGGGGTCTTGAAGGGGAAAGTGGGCCCTGTACTTTCTTTCACTTCCCAGCCCTCCATGAGCTCAGTGGTTTCTTTCACTGCCCCTGCCACCACAGTGTACTACCTTCCCCAAAGCAGTGAAGACAAGCAACCATGGACTGAAAGCTCTGATGTCCAAAGGCAAAATAAACCTTTCTTCTCTTCAAGTTGATTTACCTCGGGTATGTGTTAGAGCAGCAGAAAGCTAACACAAGAACTAAAATTGTCACTCTAATGATCTTGGACCTAATTCATGGATAAAATTAACATCGGATTTTTAAACTATGAATAGTTGGAATAAGAAGATAACATGATGGGGTACAGTGAGTGGTGCACACCTGTAATCCCAGCATGTGGGAGACTCAGGCAGCAGGATCATGAATTCAGGACTAGCCTGAGTTATACAGGATAGAAGGACCCTGATTTTTAAGGAAAAAAAAAAAAATCCATTGTTAAGTCTTGTCCAGAGAAAAGTAGGCAGAAATAAACTTAATTTGCACAATCTCTGGACACATTATACAAATAGATGCTAAAAACTTGCCATCACACCTGGAAACTTGATTTTTAATGAGCCTCATCTAGAAAAGGAAACCTAACTAAATCCAGGGAACGTATTCTCTAACAACAACACGCCAGGTAATTATGTGTTCCCTCCTGTGCTACAGCTTATTACTGCTGCTTCAAGTTCACCATCTACTTCTCTTATTAGCATGTGAAAATACAGAACTGTCTCGGCAAATCTTCAATAACCTTTCCCATTACAACGCCCCCAGGTGATTAACCTGCACATATTGGAAGATACCTTTAGAAAACAAAAATTTTGTGATTATTACTAGATCTAAGTATAGGAAACCATCTGGATTATTGTACTTCAGGCTCCAAGGATCTGCCAGAAGCAACCACAAAGAAAATGAACTATGCTCAATGAGAAATAAGAAGCTGTTCAATATAAATCCATACCCAAGCCCAGGCCCAGGCCTTCGGAAAGAGTCATACATCTAAATGGAATCAATATACTATAGTCATTTTTGTCTTTTTTTCACAGTACTGCTATGAACAAAACTGAAGAAAGCACAACACAAACATGTTCAACAAGAACTCCAATAAGAATTATTTAAGGATGAAGCCAAAACCAATCTCTCCCACAGCAACACAGACACAACACCCATGACTCCTAACTGTACCTATACTAGAAGTTTAGTATTACACAGATCATCTGACCTCATTTCAACTCAGCAGATACCCCCATTTTAACTGACAGACACAACACTGTCAGTCACAAAACAGTCTGTTTTGTCTCCTCCAAAATCCAACTATGTACTGTGCTTAGTCCATTTTGGAATCCTATGTTTGTTTTCCATGTGTGAATTCTAACTCTTTGTGCTGTTCAGCTCTACAAAGTAGAGTGGAGTGCAGCTAATGAAGAAAAAGTCACATATACTGTAATGATTCTCATACAAGACCAATACAGAATAAAGCAGACACACAACATGGATAGATTTCAAAAACAAAGTGAAAGAAAATGAGACTCCTTCCCCCCTGAAAAACTACATATTGCAGCAATTCCACTTAGGTAAATTCCTAGAACAGGGAAAACTAATTTAAAATGGCAAAAAGAATTTATAATGACTGCCTCTATGGCAGGAGAACTGAAAAGCAAGAAGCATAAAAACAATCTATTGGGGTGACAATGTTTCATATCCTATTTAGTATGAAAGTAAACCGGATAAATTATGGAAATGTTGAAATGCGTATCAAAATCTATGTAAATTATAACTCAATCAAAATCCTTACAACCCAGCTAGTAAGATCAGTTCTCCCTGTACCCTGCCCCTTGCTCTTTGTCCTGAAGGGGACGGTTGCCTTGATTATATACTCTTGGTTACCCCCTCAGCCATCATTTTACACGTCCTGGGTTACCTGAACAGCCCACAATCAAGCTCCCTCCACTAGTTCTGGCTCCCCCAATTATGTTCTACAAGTGGTAACCAGGATAATCCCATTATTATTTTAAAAATTTTTCAGGTATAGCATGTGATTATGGAGAGCAAGGTGACTATAATACTAACATACTAAATACTTAAAAATTGCTAACAGACTATTCTCACTCAAGAAAATAATAAGCATATGAAGTGACATATATGCATTAATCAGCTTGATTTAATCATACTACAATGTACATATGTCAAACACATTGCATCCTATGGAGTATATGATCTTATCCTCCCCCTCAAAACAATACCCCACAAAACTTACATGAAAAAGATACTTCACAAAAGGCATGTATGCATTATACACTCACATAAAAGCACAAAAGCACCAAGAACTATACAGCAGTATTTTCATTACTATGTAAGTTAGGACAGTGAAAAACTCATGAATTATTATACACATACCTCCTACTCCCGGCACCAAATTTGGCCCAGTAGTACTCTGTCCAGCAGTGCCACTGGTGGCACTACTCCCAGTGCCACTCACAGTGCTGGTGGTGCCACTCGAAGCCGAAGAACTCTGAGAAGTCTGTGGAGCCCACGGGTTGGGTAGTGGATCTCTATTTTCTGTACGAGAAGGCTGACTACCTTCACCAGAAGATGTATTGCTCACTAAGGAAGCAAATGGATTACCACCAAACTGTAATAAAAGACACAACAATCATAAATAAAATTTGTATTGTAACAAATATGGAATAAAATAACAAATACGGAACTGTTTTCTATTGCAATCACATTCCCTATGAAAGCACCCCTCAATCACATCCTACACGGGTATAGACAGAGCTACTCCCAGGACCTGACCCTGGAGGTGGTGGGTCACCTGCTCTTGTGCAGCACTCAGCATTGGCTCCTGAATGTCTGTGTACATGCGGCGTAGAGCATTGTATCCCCCTGGGATACTTTCTAGGTTGCTCAAGGCTCTGTCCTGGTTTCGCATCATTTCCTGCATCATTGCTGGATTCCTGGCAAGTTCCAATGTCTAAGAAAAAGATTTCCAGTTTAACAAAAGCACTGAAATACACAATTACCCTATATTAAATAGTGTTATAGTTTATGAGTGGTCTATGTTTTGGACTAGTAGGCTCATGCACTAAGGCCCCACACACTAGACCAACTCAGAATGGTGTGAGGTCAGACTTGGTGGCACACGCCTGTAATCCCAGCATGGGAGGCTGAGGCAGGAGGACTACTGTGAGTTTGGGGCCAACCTCGGCTAGGCAGTGAGTTCAAGATGAGCCTGAACAGCCAAGTAAGAACCTATCTCAAAAAAACAAAACTACAGTAACAAAACCAGAATGGGGTCACTTAAGTGCTACTTGATCAAACTTTAAAGTTACTTTAAAAAAAAGAAACAGGAGCAGAAGAGTCTAGTTAACCTGAATCAGCATAACAACCTTTAAGGAAAGTAGTTTGCAACAACCAATTTGTTTCCTGTTCCTTTTTTCTACTTTCTTCCGCCTTCTTTGATCTCCTACAAGCAAAATTCCTTTACAGTCAGTGCATGGAACACTCACAGTGCTAACAATTCTACAGTCACAAATGAAAGTTACTAGAGCTTTAAAAGCAAAGAAAAGAAAGTTACTAGATGTTTAGAACAAAATTTTTGTAATATTTAATCCAGAAAATCATTTTAGCCAGGTATGGTGGCACATTCCTGTAACCTCAGCACTTGGGAGGCTGAGATAGGAGGATTACTGTGAGTTCAAGGCCAGTCTGGGCTACGAAGTGAATTCAAGGCCAGCCTGAAACCCTTTCTTTAAAAAGACAAAATATAAAAAGAAAAAAGAAAAACATTTTAAATAGTTCCTGGTGGATTTCAGCTCTAAAAGCAAACTATCAAACAATATGAAGAAGGAAGCACTTGGTTATGAGTGAATCACCCAATTCCAGAACTGGACTTGTTTCTTACACCTTTAAATAAAGTATTTAAAATTAACTTTAAAATACAGCAAAAAATCCAGAGTTCAAATAATCTAAATTTCATATTTTAATACTCTGCTGAGGTTACGACCTAACAAGAATTAGGATTTTACTTTAGCTTGACAGTGTACATAAGATCATCTCTGTAATATGGAAAATTAAATCATAACAAATATACAACTGTTTAGCTAAACGAATGAATTTGCTGCTTACTTGTCTCATTATATCTGGATTATTCAGCATATGACTAATCTCTGGGTTTCTCTGTATCAACTGCTGCATCTGTGGATTAGCCATAATTAACTGCCTCATCAGATCCGGATTTGAGAGCATGCTCTGGACAAAAGGATTTTCCATGATCTGGACCATCATTTCAGGGTTGGACAAAAGTTGTCGCTGCATTTGGCTCTGTAGTTCGGAGAAGTTGGTAGTATTCAACCCCAAGCTACTCAGACCTGCAAGCCCTCCAAGACCACCTAAGAGGATAAGAAAAAACCAAATTGAGGCAGAAACTTTATCATCACCACAGCTGTACTGAAACATGAATATGCAAAATTATTAACTGATTCAATACTCCATTGCAAGAAACCATTTTAAAGCTAGGCATGGTGGCGCATGCCCGTAATCCTAACATTCAGGAAGCGGCAGGAGGATTGTTGTGAGTTTGAGACCAGCCTGGCCTACAAAGTGAGCTCAAGGCCAGCTTGAACTGCATAGCGAGGACCTGTCTCAAAAAAAATTTTTTTAAAAACAGAATTCTCTTACTTACACGTTTAATTCCTGTAACTGAAATTAGCCAGAAGTGTATACTTTGAGGTCTAAATGTAAGTGATGAAAGCCAAAAAGTACTTTCATATGTGTAGTAAAACACAGGAGAGGTGATCAAAGCATATAGTAAATGTTTAAATTCTAATTTATGACAGTAAAAGATGTTCCTCAAACCTCCCCTAGGTTTAAGCACATTTATTCCCTCATCATTTTTGCCCCTTCCTTGCTAATAGATGTCCAAGTTCTCTTTCGTCAGTATCTCTACAAGGTGTGACCAACATTACTGCAAAAGCTGCTGCTGAATGACATCCAACTGGAAGGCAAGCTTGTAAGATCACGCCGGTGTGTCCTCACCTACCTTATTCACTGGAGCTGGCACCGGGCAACTGCCTCTTCCCCAAAGTCAAAAGGATTATGAAAGGTAAAGGCTGGAGATATTGCTCAGTGGTAGAGTTCTTGACCAGTATTTGGATGGGACAACACTTCTAACAATCTCTTTCCACAACACTAATTTACATTTAGAAAGTAGAATTCACCTACAGAATCTGGTTAGAACAGAGCTGCTGCTATGAAGAAGACAGCAGGGAACTGACTATAGATACACCTCTTAAGAAGGCATTAAATCAGAGAAATCTAATATATTTAAGAAAATGTCTAGGCAGTTATCGTACAATGTTTACTTGTGAAATTATACAACCAAACAAATGCATTCATTCCTCACTTAATGAGCACTTTCTCTATATGCCAGGAACTGTGCTACATGTTAGGAGGAAGAGGAAAGACAGACAAGGGGAAAAAAGCCTACATGGATGTGAATAAGCACTTCAACGATTCACAAAATTTATTACAATAATACAGTACAGGCCAGGGACATAGCTCTGCAGCACTGCCTGGCAAGCTCAAGGTCCTGAGTTAGATCCCCAGTGCAAAAAAAAAAAGTTAAAAAATAATATAGTACATAACTGAACTGGCTGCTTTCCAAAGAAATGATATGAATGAGTTTGAAAAATATGTTGGCATAGATCAGTGATGAAGGTTGGAAGCATTTAATACGAGGTACAATCAATGATATATAAAAAAACTCAGCAATAAATATACTAATGCATTTTTGAAACCACCAAAAAATTAAGTATGACCAGTATGGCATGCAGCAGTGCTCACAAACGCCATGGACAGACTTGTATTTCTTCTATACTGACTGGGACAGGCCCAAGTGACAAGTTATGCTCAAATGACTTCAGGAAATGATATGTGGCCACTTCCGGCCAAAGCAGTGCTAATCCAGCTTGAAATTCTTCAGCTGCTTCTTCCACCTTGTTACAAGAGCTATAGCCATAAAAGAGCAGAATTTCACTAGCTTGAGTCTCTAAAAAGACTAGATGGATAGGCTCTCACAAATAATTTAAAAACACGCATGCAAGAAAGCATTGTGGCAAGAAATTAAGCATTGCTGCAACAAGACACAGCACTCAAGGTCATGTCATATCACACCATGATACAAGTAACTGCTGAAATGGAAGAAATGAGGATAGAGATAAGGAAAAATCTTTCAAGAGACTTAAAAGAGCCAAGCATAGCAGCATATGCTGGTAATACTAGATACTCAGGAGACTAAGGCAGAAAGACCCTAAATTCAAGGTTAGCCTAGGTAACTTGGTGAACTCCTGTCTCTAACTATTACAAAAGGCTTAGCATATAGCTCATAGCAGAGTTCCCCTGGGATACACTGGGGCTGGGGGAGAGGCACACCTGAAAGGTTTTATGAATAATCATTTGAGCTGTTTTATAACAGCACTGTGGAAACAGAGCAAACATTACACATGAAAAAAGCCCAGGGCCTGCATCAAGAAGTGACAAAGAGATATAACATGGGGTGGGACAGAGAAGAGATTATGGACTAAGAAACTGTGGCTGGGTGTGGTGGCACACACCTATAATCCCAGTACTTGGGAGGCTGAGGCAAGAGGATCACTGCTGAGTTCTAGGCCCACCTGGACTACACAGGGAGACTCCGTCGCAAAAACAAAAACCAAAAAAAACAAAACAAAACACACATAAAAGTAACAGACTGGTGGAGCAAGATGCTACATTATTGTGTTTGTTTTTTGAGGGGACACAGGCTAAATGATTTACTTAATATTGGAAAGAAATATAAGGCATGGAGTTCACAGGTTGAAGTACACACCTGGGAATAGGACAGGACAGAGAGAACAGACAGGAAAGAGAAAAAACTCAAGGAACAGTATCAGTACTGTGCGAGGAACAGGAAAATACATACACACATACCTACAAATGAGACAGAAAGTATCACAGGAGTTAAAGGAACAACATTTCAACAGAAATCTGTAAGCACTAGAAAAATAGATTTAAAATCGAGGGTCTACTACATGTGGCAATCTAAAAGGTCAGCTGGGCAGCCTAACCAAAGAAATTTTCAATGAAGTGATAGCAGTAAAAAATATAGTGCAGTTAACTTAATGAGAGGGAAGTAAGAGTCAAAAAACAGAAAAGGCCTCTTCCAAAGACAGCTAAGAAGGGAAGCTAAGAAAGAGCAGTAGTACGATTCTATAGCTTTTACTGATGAGAACCACCACCAAAAGGAAAAGTTGAATATAAAAGTAAACAGTATAAATAATCAAAGCCCCTAACACAGAAATTAGGAGTATCTGTGTGGTCTCAAACCAATTAATTAAAAGCTTCTCTAACCTTCAAAATTATTATTATAAAGGGAAGAGGAGAAAAATTTACACCAACAATACCTTTTACAGGTCTAAACAACAATTTCTTTCTAATCTTTTTACATTTTTCATGTTAATAATTTTGCCATGTAAAACTATCTGTGCCTCAACCAAAAGCGATACATCTAACATAACATCTTAAAAAAAAAATAAGAGCAGCAAACACTTAAATTAGTGGGGAAAAAACAAAGTAAATGAGAATATGCCAATACATGCCATACTCTAAAACTGATCCAATACATATCTGGCATAGTTCAACTGAACTACTAAAATACATCTGTGGAAAGTTCCTTGATATGTGAAAAATGTGAATATAAAAAAACACCTTTAATGACTAATCATATAACTTAAGAACTGAAAGAAGCATTAAGCCACTCATCTATGTAGTTCGCTTTTGTTAGTTTCTGAACACTTGCTCTCGGGCCACAGTCCTTCCATGGGTTCAAGGAAATTAGAAAAGTCACTAGTATCTTCATTTTACAAATGATTTCATTACTGTTCGCTAGATCATTTATAATCAACAATTTGCTAAATTTCCTGAGACTTAATTATGCAGTGGACAGATGAGGTATATATACACTATATCTTTCACTATTTTTTTAAAAAAAGCATCACTAACTGATCACTGTTTAAATGTGAACACAAATTACCAAGCATACTTGTACTGTCAACTACTGTCTTAATGCCTACAATTACAGAAATTATAGAAGGCTTTTTAAATTGTTAAAAGGACAATGTTTTACTGTCATTTTATCTAAAACCACCATGACAGGGGACAGTAGTTTTGTGCTTTGTTTTCATCCCTATAAAAAATATCTGAAGACACATACCTAAACCAAAGGGATTGCTAGTAGTAGAACCAGATGTAGAGTTATTGTTTGGAGCAGATGAAGTGGTAACACTGCCCCCAGTGCTATTTGTCTGCTGAGTTGAATGATCTTGAGACCTAAGGGAAATAAATAAATTGCAACATAAGGAGTGGAGCCAATTATTCCTAAAAGAACCTCTGAAATACCAACATCAAAAATATAAAGGTTAAGTTCCCAGGCCAGCTCAAACTATCATAAAGTAAATCTCTTGAAGTAAGCACTAGAAACAAAAAACAGGAACACAGCAAAACTTTGTAAAATTCGAAATACACAATAGCTCCTCCTCTTTTTGAGTAACATACATATAAATACTTGTTTTCACATTGATTGACTATATATGAAAGAGAAATACGTCAACCTTAGAGAAGACAATTGATCAGTCACACTCAAACCAGACTAAACTTTTTAATCTATCCCCTTCTAGTTCTACAGAACTTAGTTTTAAGCCTAGTTTTACTTAGATCCTTAAAATTATTAAAGTGAAAAATGATAAATTTCATCAAAAAGCTGAGAAATCAATATGAATAACAGCTAGTTATTACTTAATATTTTCAGGTAAAAAGACTTTGTAAGAGAACCCTTTCATCTGAGACCAGTTAAAAGAGTTCTGAGTTTCACAGCTTTCTTTGGTCTAAGGTGTTCAACTTTCCATTTTAACATCCAGGCCATCAGGATCTAACAACTGACTGACAGCCAGCCATTAACTGCTATGCCTACACATGTGTGCTCTGCTTCCTTAAGCTGAGGGAGTAAGTACATAGCTGTACCACGTATGTCAAGTTTAACACACAAAGTGTCCTCTGCAAAATTATGCTATTAGTTGGTACAAAAAAGTTCTGATGCATACAGAAAATCACACAAACAGAACAGGAAAAATAAATTTATTAGTAAAACAAGTATTTGCTGCTGAGAGAAAACCAGCATAGGTGCCAATGCCTTGGAGGAAAATCCTGGAATAACACTATACTTCTCTTTTAAGAAATGCTCCACCATCAATGTTCTCAAAAGCATAGTTGGATACTGTATGGGAAAATATGGACACTGATGACTGGAAGTCAAGAGAGGACTCAAAAGAATCAGAGCCAATGTAGTTTTAGGAAAACTTTAAATTTATTTCATTTACATTTTCTTTGAACATATGCCTAAGAGTGATATGGTATGATAAAATTCCATATCCAAATTAAATTTAAAGGGGCTCTTAAAAATAACAATAAAACAGCAGTTTAATTAGGAATACACTTTCTCAGTAATACACAAAATAAAGGTTTCTCTTACAAACTGAGGGTGCTTTAGTTAAATGAAATATGGTTACTTGTGTCTCCTAAGGAACAGTCACTCAAGATCTTTGTGTAAGAATTTCCCTAAAGAAAAAGAATAGCTAAAAATCCATTAATTTGCTTGATCTGTATTTCAAATAATATAGATACAATGACTAAACACAGCTGAACCTAGTAAAATATTAAGTGGTTATCTGACAAACATGTAACTCTGACAAGCAACTTTTTTTCAAAAACAATGTTATCAACAGCAATAACGGAATTTTAACCATTTAAACATTAATAACAGGAAAAACCTTTAAAGCCAAGGCTGGTTCTTATAAAAAGAGAAATATAAACACTAAATACAGTTTAAAACCATACCTGTTTTGTGTTTTGATAACCAGGTGAACAGTAAGTCCATCATGAATTCCATGCTGACTCAAAGTATCTTGATCTTTCAAAATTTTTCCAGCAAATATCAACACAAGTTGATCAGTATGTGATTTGAAGCGCTTAGATATTTCTTCCTTGAACTGAAATAAAAATGTATTACAAATGTTTTTAACAACTGCCCAAATACACATATAACACAAACAATCTTAGGGTGCATCTTTTCAGTGTTAGTGATTTGATCTTAGTAAGTAGTGATTCTGACTTCATCTGCAATAAAAAGTTCTATTACAAGTATATACATTTTATACTCAATCCTCTACTAAGATCTAACAGTTCATTGCTTTGATGTTCACTGCTTCAATGTACTTTTATTCTTCTTTTATGTCAATGGGAACAAATTTAGTTCAAGTCACAAATTAGCTCTGTTTACATGAACTTGCTCAAATTTTCATCTCTAGTCCTCCTTTCTTCCTAGTAGCATGCATAGTTCAGCCAACCTCACATTTTTAAGCTATTATACTATTACTCCCACTTCTTCCATTCAACGTTAACAAGCAGTACTATGAAGAAACAAATATAAAAAGGAAAAAATTTCCCTGAAGGTGAACAGTTCATGGAGAGCCAATCAAGTAAACTACAAAATACAGAAGCAGCACAGAGGGGAGTTAGATAAGGCTTTCCTGAAGTGAAAACTGAAGAAAAATTAGCAAATAACCAAGAAAACTTGAAGAAAGGTTTGCTGGCAACCAAAATAACATACAAAAACAGAGGAGAAATAAGAGCCTCATACTGCTATATAAAGTTTGCTTATATTAAACTATTAAACACATCATTATTTCTCAAATCTTTACTAAACCCACCAGAACGCTTAGGTTTGGTCAAATGTCCAAATCAGAAAACCTCACAAAGTGTGCTCAGGAACCTAACTAATTAATACATTGCCTCAGGAAACCACAAGCCAGATTTTTAAAAGACAAAAAAAAAAAAATCACATTTTAAAATCTCTCTATCTCACTGCCTTACAGCAATGGGTTTCAATAGATGATTGTATCCCCACCTAGGACATCTTTTGGTTGTTACAACAAATGCAAAGACACACTGAATCACATATATAACCAACCTCAGATTCCCTATATGAAATGCTTAGAATCAGAATTTTTTTTTTTCTTCCGATTTCAGAGTTTTTTGGATTTGGAGACATTTGGATAGAATTCATTGGCTGAGTATCCCTAAGCCAAAAAATCCCAAGTCTGAAATGTTGCCAGATGCAGTAATGTGCAACTTTCTGAATGGCATGTTGGTATTCAAAATATTTAGATTACAGAGCATTTCAGATTAGGGATGCTCAACCTGTGTAATATCTGAGATTGTAAAAAAATCTTGAAGGAATAGGAAATGGAAGGTATAGGAAATGGAAGGTATAGAGGGGTCATACAGTCACATAAACCAATCATAGCTGTATCCGCAAAGACAGATATATGCAAGTTCATAATGCTCTACTTTTGTATGTAAGTGAGTTTTCCATAATCATGTTAGAACAGTGTAAAATCTATTTTATCAACTCAACACATACACTGCAAACCACAACGGTAACAAAAAATTGTAACACTTTCAAACTTTTCCAACTGACCATTCTTCCCTCTATCATGACACATAATCCTTCAGCAATTCCAAATAGAAGACTACTAACCCAACAATTATTATATTCTACAGAAAAATACAGATAATTTAACCATATTATTAGCAATCTCATTTTCCTCTTTAATAGTACCAAAAATAAGAGTGCAATAAAAAGTGGACATCTTTTTAAGAATTAAATGAGAATATGAAATGCAAGCATCAGACACATGGACAGTAATCAATAAACAGTAACTACTACTATGCCAACTCTTTTCATTCTCCTGAGATCATTTTTAATCCGACTTCAGACACAGAAAAAAGGTTAAAGATGTGCCCATCCATCCCCTCACTGTGGTGTCACAGGTAATAAACTCCACCAAGGTTCAAATATAGATGAAGGGTTTCAAGAACAAACATCCAGATTACAGTATGAAAGCTAACTCACAGATAAAATGAGTATGTTATTCCGGATTTTAATTTCTTAACCTTAAGACCTTTTGAGAATCTTTGCTATCCCTCCTTATTCAGAAATGACAGTTATCTAACACATTAATTATACAGCATTTTACAGTACTATAGGATTTGAAGTTAAAATGCTAGATTGAAAACATGCATATACACTAACTCCGACTTAACAAGTTCTGTTCTGGGATAATGTTCACAAGTCAGATTTGTTCATATCTGACAAAGTGAGTCCTATACAGTACACCTATGGAAGTTCACAGCTTGAACGTTAGTTAAGTTGGGGACTTAACTGTACTCTGGTCTCCACATTCAAACCCCCCACAAAAAACTAACAGGATTTATTTTATTTTATTTTTATCTTTTTGAGACAAGGTTTCACTATGCAGTTCGTGATGGACTTAAAACTCACCTTGTAGCCCAGGCTGGCCTCAAATTTGCAATGATCTTCCTGCCTCAGCCTCATGCATTCTGGGATTATAGGGGTGAGCCACCAAGCCCGGCTTCATTGTAACATATAATTTTGTATACATGTATGTATATTATGACCTATTTGTTTTCCAATTTTAGGAGTATTTCAATTCTGTAATTATTCAAATTCAAGCAACTAAATAGATCAGGTCCATTTATAGGCTTTTCATTAATTTTATTTGGAAAAAAGTGATAAAAGTGATGAGAACTGTTTGTACACCACTTGGGTTCCAGTGGCCCAATGGGACAGTCACTCATGTCTAACAGTGGTTCAACCCAGTGGGAATATAATAGGGGCTAAAATATGATTATTTGAAAGCCTCAGAAGCAAACACATCCCTACTGCACACTGAACAGGCAACTGTCCCTTCCAAAACCCAACAACAGACCAGAGGATTTTCTTTTTTCCTCTCTAGAAAAGGAAGAGTTCATGACCTGAAGAACACACCAAGTCCAATGAAAGCAGGAGTATAATACTAAAAGCAGAAGCTCAGTAACCCCAAGACACTAGCTGCTGATCATGCCTATCACCACAACACTTTTCCCCGGCACACAATGCAGACAGCTGGGCCTTCACTGTCCAGGCAGAAAGACTGTACTATGTGGTGGGTATATCCAAAGAGAATAAACCAGCTTAAAAGAATTAAAAGATACTGGGTTACGTTTTCTGCAGTCACCCTACACACCACCCTAAAGAGTGGTTCTCAACAGAGATAGGAAGAATTCCCTGGGGAATATTTAGCAATGTCTACACACATTCATAACTGTCATAACAGGGCTGAGAACCACTCACTACCATCTGGTGGGTAGAGACCCCCTCCCCCGTCCCACATACAGAGGATAGTTCCAAGAAATTACCCAGCTAAAAATATCCAAAGTGCCACGGTTAAGAAAACCCTCCCGGAGCTGGGGATATAGCTCAGTGGAATAAGCGCCTGCCTAGCAAGCACAGGGTCCTGAGTTCGATCCCCAGTACCGCAAAAAAAAAAGAAAACCCTCCCTAGAGCTCCCCAGATGGAACATCTCAGCATTACTAGATAACTTACTAGGAATACAAATTTTCACAGCACAGACCAACCAAATCAGAAATTCTGGGTATGGGAACCAGTAATATCCTGCAATTGTTAGTGAACCATTTCCTGCCCCTAGGGCTGACAAAATATTTCAAAAACAAAGACATAAAGGTACATATTAAGTGACATTAAAACAACATAGTAAAACTATAAAAAAAAAAATTGCCAGAAGACAAAAGCAGGAGAACTTGTAGATGAAAACCAAAAAATTTTGTGAGCACACATAGAATGCTCAGGATGCACCTCTTCCTGTACTATGCACTCGTCTCTGTCAGTTCTGTTAAGTCCACAAGCTACCTAGCCAAGTGAGAGAACTGCTTTCCAAAGGGGGAAAGAGCAATCATAAAACAGAAGACTCTAAAATCACTAATAGAAAGCTGCATTTAAAATATCAAGCATTCTACTGAAATTTTGCATTAAGACACTGCAACAGGTGACACACATTCTCCAAGTCACTCTGTTTAACCATGTGGCAAGTGGCTGACCAAAGAAGCCATGAAATATTCAAAACTGTTTTTGCTACATGGAGATCAAGTACCGGCCTTTTAGGATTTTTAAAAGAAAAACATGTGAACGTGCGGAACTGAAGGCTACCACTTCATCTAATATGTGCACCCAGAGCATCATCCTTAGGGGTTGACTGCACTGCTAAAATTACTTACTACTGCTACTTAGCCCTTTACTTAGCCTCCTGCTAGGGATACCTGCCAAACTTTTAGGAGCCTGATGTTCAAAAGGTGGCATGTGTTCTTCTTTCAGCTAATACAGTAACTAGAAGAACTGATGAAATAGTAGGGGATACTGAGGCACAACCATTAGGAGTAATAAGTCACCACAGTGTGCAATCCAGGACGACAGTTCTACCCATGTTGACAACATAGCAACAATGTGTTTCGATGTGCTTGGGGATATATCATGTGCACTTTTGTCGTCAACCACCACAGCTACAGAACTATTCAAGTTTTTGAATGATTACATGTAATCAGGAAATTGAATTGGTCATTGTGAGCTGGGTGTCTGCACATAGCAGCTGCCATGACTAGATGGTGTTCTGGTTTTACTACTCAAGTCAAAGAAGTCATTTCTGAGAGTCTACGCACTATGTCACCCATACAAAATTGCTGGCTAGCCAAACAATATCTCCTGAATGTAGCATTTTGCTGTTAACCACATTAAAGCACATGCCCTTAACTCAGATCTGCTTGCACAGGTCTGTGAGCAGATAGAACCAGAGCACACATTTCTCTAATAAAGATGGCTTTCTAAATGTAGATTACCAGCCAGAGCTTTTGAGTTCCAAGAGCTGCTCTAGACATCTCTTCAGAAAAAGTCACGACCTGCAGAACATTTCAGTGACAAGCAATGGATCACAAAAATTGTTTTAACGATGTGACATTTCAACCTGCTGAATGAACTCAAGTGTCACTTTAGGGAAGAACAACTGTGTTCAAGTCAGCGATAAAGTGGCTGGATTCAAAACCAAACTCAAGATTTTGAGGTGAACACTGGGATTTTTTACGTTTCAAGCAGTTAACAGCAGTTCTCAAAGAGACCAAGCCAGGACCTTGTTTCTCCCAGCTGGTGCATGACCACACATTTCAGCGTTCAAAAAAATTTGAGCATTTCTTCCCAACCACAAAAGAATCCCCCAAACTAGGACGGAATGGATCAACAACCCATTTGTCACTAAGCCAAGAGAATCAACTTTGTGCCAGAAGACGATCCACTGCTTGAGACTACAAATGACAGTGCCCTTAAATGTTTGAGAGCAGTTCAAGTCTCTCCACACATTTTTGGATTGAAGTAAGGTGGACTATCCCAAGATTGCCACCAAAGTACTCAACAGCGTGTTTCTAGTTTCAGCTTCCTACCTTTGTGAACCAGGTTTTTCTGCAGTGATCAGCAATGAAAACAAGATTATAAAATACACTAGACATAAGCAACACATTTTGGATGCCTAACCACCCCAGATGGAACTATCTAGGTGCAGAAAGTAAGCTCCCACTGATTCTGCAGTATGATGAGTTGTTATTTCATTATACAATACAACGTAATAGCAACAGACATGCACAACAAATGTAATGTACAGCAATCATCCCCAAGCCGCCACCAACACCACCACCCCACTCCTTGGAAAAAACTGTCTTCCATGAAAACAGTCCCTGGTGCCAAAAAGGTTGAGGATCACACAACTACTGTACATGACATTAAGTAAAAGGCAAAAATGAAGACAGCAGAAGAATCAGTAGTTGCTAGGGATTGTGGAGGACAGAAAGACAGACAGAGCATATGACATTATACATCAAAACCCACAAAATGTACAAACGAGACTGAACCCTAATGTAAACTTTGGACTTTAAACAATGATGATGTGTCAGTGCAGGTTCATCAATTATCACGAATCTACTACCTTGAAGCACAATGCTAAGGGTGAAGAAAGGTTGGGAAGAATGGGTTTGGGAACTCTGTATTTCCAATTTTCCTATGAACCTAAAACTGCTCTGAAAATAAGTTTTAAAGTTTTACAAGCAATAAATTCATGTTAATATTTATGCTAAGAAAGTATTTCTGAGACCATAAGGGAATTTTAAACAGAGTAAACGATTAAGCCCATATTAGTTGGTAAAGGCAGGGTAACACATTGACAATAGTTTTTAAGACTCTTTATCGTTTAGACATACATAAAGGAACATGAAAAAAGTTCAAATACACAAGAAATACTTCAAAACAACGGGAAAAAGAGAAACCTTAAGGGAAAGTAATCCTGAAATAAGAATGGCTATAAAACTCAACGAAGAATATACAGGAGGTTAACTTACTATAATTATCTCTATCTTCTGGTTTTGTTGCAGTACTGGATGGGGGGGTAACTGTTACAAAGTATGTAGAGCAGCTAGATCTCATATAATGTGAAGGTGGAAATATAAATCAGTACTTTTTAGAAAAGTATTTCACAGCAGAAACTGAAGATATGCTTACTCTGTGACTAAACAGTCGACTCTTCTAGCTAACAAATTACATGTCCACATGTCCATGGAACATCAAAACCACATTTAAGGAAGTTGAAACCAGTATTACTTATAGTGGCCAAAAACTGAAATTGACTCAAATAACCCTAAACAATAAACTGTAATGTATTCACTTAGCAAAATATGATGCACAATGACAAACTATAGCCATTTCATCATGGATATTGCAATGAACAGCAAAAGGAGCAAATCACACATGAAGATAATAGCCTGTGTAATTTCACTTATATATAAAGTAAAAAAGGGAACAGGGTCAAAGTGGTTTAAGTGGAGATGTATAAGGAATCACGAAGTAACATCTTAGGAGCTAGTAATATTCTACATTCTGACCTTTGTGTTAGTAAGTCTGCTATACATTTATAATGTAAGCATTCCTCTCTGCTCTACTGTAATAAAAAGTTTTTACAGTTGGCTCTAAGTGCCTTACATAAAAGAAACAGTGAAGTCAAAACACAGGCAGCCAAACTTCCTGAATATTTTTAAAGGGATTCACTCAGCAAAAAAACCAAAATACGCCTGGTCTTGGACAAACAACTTAAAGAGCTAGGATGAAGCCAGGTGTGGTGCTGCAATCTGTAGTCCCAGCATTTAGCAAGCTCAGGCAGAGTGACTGCAAATTCAAGAGCAGTGTGGACTACATTGTGAGACACTGTCTCAAAAAAAAAGCTACTGAAGAGGTCCTTGCTTTAGGCAGCAGATCAGATATAAACTGCAAGACTAAGAAAATCATCTAAGAATAAGAGATCATCCCAGCCAGTACTTCAGTTGAGCCCTCTGTAACATGTAATGGCTGAAGTCCTAACCATGAGTTGTCACTGTCAGTACCAAAAGGATATTCAGGCCCTTTTGGACAGACAGGGGTACTTTATAGCATACTAGACACACTGGAGTAAGACACTGTAGCATATAGTTAGAAAAGCATTTATGTTAGTAATTATTACATAGCCATGCTGTTTTCTGACACCACAAATTATACCCTAATCCCTGCAAGACAAACCAGAACTCTTGACAGATCACACCTGAGAAATCACCTTCTCTCAGAGTTACAATTGCTGGCAACAAATGTCACCAATCCTCCAACCTCATGAGACCCTTGATTCTGAGCAACACCCTATGCTTGAAGTATGAGTAAATGGTACGTCATGTTTACAGTCAGAACATATTAGAAATGGTGATGGGCTACAAGTATTCTTGTAGTACTATACAAAGGGAAGCAGGATAATCTTGACTAGTTCTTAACAAAACTTTTAAACTTCAAATGACCAACTAATTAAGGTACCAGAATCACTCCCAGAAGACAAATGCAATAGATTTGTTTAAAAAAAAAAAAAACCCAAAATTTGAAGAAGATTAACTATTTTATAAATTCAACAGTCTTCCTTTTTGAAGTAAATTAATAAACTAACGTTAATTATATCATGCCAGGGTATGATCACTTCTCCAAAAAAGTGTATTTTAGAAATTGTTGTTCTAAATATGATAAAGATGTTATTTTTATCTAAATGGTATTTGCAAAGGAGCCAAAAACTGCATGTACTTCAAAGATCCTTACATTTCTATTTTGACCCAGATGTGGTAGCACACACTTGCACTCTGAGCTACTTAATTAAAAGGTTGAGCCAGGAAGCTCCCAAATTCAAACTCATCCTAGAGACCCTGTCTCAAATTTTTTAAAAGTGGGGAGGGGTATCTTTGATGTTGCTCAGAGGTAGGGCATTTACCTAAGCACATGAGAGACTAGGTTCAATCCCTAGGACCCCCCACACAATAATGATACTAATTCTGTTCCCTAGAAAAATAAAAAGCAAAATACTTTACACTGGCATCAAAATTCCTTGACATTGACTATAATCCCAGTATTCAGGAGGCTGAGGCAGGACGATCACTGCGAATCTGAGGCCACTGCAAATCTGGGCTATGCAGTGAGTCCAAGGCCAACATTAATTACATAGTAAGATCCTGTCTCAAAAAAAAAGTCCTAGAAATTTTATCTCTAGTATTTGAACCTACCCTTTGTGTCTGTTTCATCTACTACCCATGTATCAAACAATGACAAAAAATCAGAAGCTAAGTAGAACTGATATGGAAAAGAATTAGCGCTTTTAGAATAATCTCAAACCTGCTTTTATACAGATGAAGCCCACTTGACAGTATCCCTCTGCAGAAATGTAAAATATACTGCAAAAAGTTATATAAAATATTTTCATCTATTTTACGAATACTCAAAACCATGAAAGATTTTTGTAACATCCATCTAGATAAATATATTCATTTTTGTCCCAAAGCCCATTATGGCCACCATTACCTCAAAAGATATGACAGAATGGGACTCTGAAAATACAAATACTCCTACAGAGGCTTTCACTGATAACCTAAAGTAATAAAGAACAGTCCAAAAGAGTTGAAAACTGGGAATTACTACTCTCAATAACCACAAGAATCAAAATGCTAATGCATCTTAAATAAGCAATTTAATGACATGAAAAGCAACCTAGCACGGACAAAATATTTAGCAGCCCATTTTTTCCACCAGTGGATTCTCCAGCTAACTGAAGTTACTATTGTGTAAGCACCCAAATTGTTTTTCATTCTACTGAATGTAATTTAATTGTTTGATACTGTTATTTGTGTAAATATCAACTGCTAATGTACAATACAGCAATAACTACTCCAGACTCTCAAATGTGTACTGTATCTCCTATTTTACCAGATTGTCAGTTCCGGTCTTGATGCCACAACTCCAGCCAAATTTACTATTTTTATTCTGGAGAAAAGGCAAGTAAATAATAAAGGAAATCACATAAAATGCTAAAAGAATTTCATATGGTGGCCTAGAAACAGAAGTGCGTAAGACTTAACCAATTTGGTTATACTGTTGTATTTATACGTAATTTAAATGTTTACATGTTTAAATGTTACATTTAATTATTTCATAAATGTCACCATGCCTGTTGTTACAATACTATGTATGGCTCTTTGGTTTCAAATTTCCTTTGTAAAACTATGTATCTGTTGTCTGTTAACATTGTACAGGGACAGGGATTCAGCTACTAGAATATTCATGATTGTCATGTAGGAATGTTATGTATGGTTTTGATTTCTAAATTTCTGTGTAAAAATATGTAACTGTCCTCTGTTAACATTTCTAGAGGATTTAAATATTAGTATATCTTGGTTGTTAAAATATGGCGGTATCTCAAGATTTCAGAGGAAGCATACTGGTCAAGCGAAGGCCATGACTCATGCAGATGGCTGACACTGACAGAGGATCAAGAGATGCTATACTTGGTTCCAAGAAGATTCCTGAGGAGACCTAACTGACCCTGATAGTAAAAGGTTAGATTTTTATTTATACAAGACTCACTTTACTTGGTCTTAGACATCCAGCAGAAAAGTGTAATCATTACATGTAGACTGATGGTTAACCACTGCTATCAACTTTGGACTATATTATTTTTCCAAATTTCTACTGTCATTTTACATGGTATTATAATTGTACATTGTCTGATCCTCTTGGTCTAGTGAAGTTCATCCAGAAGACGCCAAGAAACAGGAAGACAATTGGCAGCCTTCTCACTGAGGCTTCGAAGGATTTCAGCAAAACAAAACCGGGGAAATGCAGAGGACATTCTTTAGTTACTCTTTCAATGTATTGCCTCAGGCCTGACCAAGGCACGACTGTTGGGTTCTGGAGGAAGTCTAGCAAAAGCCTTGTAAGCCCCAGGGTCAACACTAAATGCTTTGGGGGCTGGGGATATAGCTCAGTGGAATAAGCGAGCGCAGGGTCCTGAGTTCGATCCCCAGTACCGCAAAAAAAAAAAAAAAAAAAAAACACTAAATGCTTTGCTGTGATATGCAGGAAGGAATGGTAACATGATGGCGAGCTAGCCAAGTCTCATGATTATAATTGAGTTGTATTGTCCCTGCTAAAACAGTTGATATTCTCTCATTAACCTAGCTGCCTCCTTTGTTCTTTCTCAATAAAAGATTACTTAAAATGGTATTCCAAGAGGCTGCAAGCCCTGTTCCCAGAGTTTTGTCTGAAAGTATCAACAAACAAAAAAAAAATGTGCGTTAAGTACCAGAGGAATGAGGGAGTTGTGTGCAGAAAGACTGCCAAGATAATACAAGCAAAAAGTGAGTAAGTGTGTGGCGTAGTGATCCCACTTGCTTAAATAAATGAGGTGAGCAGTACTGCGGATAGAACGGGGCTTTCACACAAAGGTACAGCATATCCCCAGGACATTTATTCACTCATTCAGAGATAAGAGCTTTGCTAAATTCCTAAACTGCCCACGCTATGTTCAAACTTAGGGACTCTCTTTAGCCTCTTAAAAGAGTGCTGGAATTACAGGCATGTGCCACTACTCCAGGCTACAAACAGGAAAGTTTATGTGGATATACAGATATACAGTTTTCTGGACAGATCACAATTTCTTCCTGAGGAGCGCCCATTATTTCATATTTTCCTACATCATCTGAATTTTCTAATCTTACAGAAATGTCATGTATCATGTATGTCTTTTCTTCGCATTCTGTATTTTTAAACACAAGATACATCCTTCACAAAAAGTAGAAAGAACTTTTAAAAGTTAAAAATAATTAGAAAAACCATGTGTCATCATTTGTGCCTAGATGTCCCCCCAAAGCCTCACACAGTCATGGGGCAGGCTTCTAGAGTTTATGAATTGATTCACAGTCCAAAGCTAGGATTATGGGTGTGAATGGCACCCCCAAGCTGGGGCAAGTAGCCTGCATACAATATAATGGAGGGAAAGAGGCTGTTTCCTTCCGCTCCTCCGTTTCTTGCTCTTGTGGCCTTTGCAATTTTCCACCACCATCAACTGTTGCCCTCTGCCATGTGCCACTCCGCCTTGGAGCCTGCCTAGTATGGACTGAAACCTCCACAAACTGTGAACTAAATAAACCTCTCCCTCTTTAATTTGGGTGTCAGGTATTTTGTCTCAGCAACAAGAGACACCATCATACTCAAATCTGAACAGCCGTTAGCAACTACTTACCTAATAAACCAAGTAGTCCATCCAATTAAATTCTGGCACATTTCAGATTTTCCATTTTCACACTAGGGATGCTCAACAGATAAAAACTGCACAAATATTACAAATCTGAAAACATGCAACTCTCAAATACTTCTAGTCTCAAGCATTCCAGGTAAGAAATTATCAACTCATCACTTCATTTTTTAAAAAGGGTTGGGAGGTAGGGAGTAGATGCTGAAAACTCTATTAGGTGTGGTAATTTGGTAGCCACTGGCTTAGCAGTCACCTACTGAGCATGTGCAATGTGGCTGGTCTAAACTGAGATGTGTTCTAAGTGTAAAATACACAACAGATGTTGAAGACTTAAACATTTAAAATACAAAATACTTTGTAACCTTTTATGTAACACACCCTGAGATAATTTAGGGAATACACACACACACACACACACACACTCATCTCTATGTGGTTAAGGGAAGCATATTAAAATTACAAACTAAGCTAGGTGTGGTGATGCACACTCGTAAACCCACTACTTCGGAGGCTGAGGATCGCTGTGAGATCGAGGCCAGTCTGGGCTACATAGTGAGTTCAAAGCCAGCCTAAACTATATAGCAAGACCCTGTCTCAATCAATCAATAAGTAAACAAGCTAAAAAGTTCAAGTAACCCAAGTAACCATGGATAAACAAAATGTGGTATAGATACACAATGGAATATTGTTTGCCTTTAAAGGGTTAATTTCATCTCTTCTCAGCCTTTTGGATAAGATCTAATGTAGCATTTGTTCTTACCAGTCTAAAAGGTTAATTTCTGACATTACAACATGGGTAAACTACGAAGGCATATGAACTACAATAAGTCAATCACAAAAGGCCAAATATTCTGTAACTCCATGCATATAAAAAAAAATCATGGAAATAGAAGAGTAATTTTCAGGGGTTGGTAGGAAGGCAGGAATGAGAAGTTACTGTTTAATGGGTACAGGGTTTCAGTTCTACAAGATTTTGAAAGGTTGTATAGAAGGATGGTGGTGCTGGCTGCACAAACTACCAGGATGTACCTAGCATCACTAAACCACACATTTAAAAAGGGTTAACGTGGTAAATTATGTTTTATGTATTTTACTGTAACAAAAATCAGTTCTATTAAGTGGCTACTTGAAAATTACACTGGCTTGCACTGCATTTTGACTGGGCTGTTAGGTAAGTCATGCAAAAAATTCCAATGAGAAAAGTTTTGATGAACAATGTGATAAGATCTAGAACTGAAGCTCCTAATGCCAATACCAGTGAACTTTCTATGAAGGGACAAATAGTAAATATTTTCGCCACCATGAGCCAGATGGTCAGTTCTGAAGAGAAGTATGCATAAGCAAAGTAACATAAGCAAATGCAGGATGGATTTGGCCTGCTGAGTTTCCCAACCCTTACCCTTAAGGGATCCACTAAGCCAGACAGTTTTCAACAACTGCCTGCTGCAACATGCAGGCATTAGATTCAACACCACTACACTAAGCAAAGGCTCCTTAGTTTTTTAAGGATTTTGTGAGCCAGTTTAATAGTTTGAAATATGAAATGATGAGAAAATTTACATCATGGAAATGAGCAAAACTACAAATCAATGCTGTTTTTGTTGAACAACTGGTTAATAAACATTTACCAACATAGCAATGACTATGTAAATAATTTTCTTCTCCCCTACACATCTAAAATTATATGATAAAGCCAGGCATAGCAGCGCATGCCTGTAATCCCAGCACTCGGGAGGCTGAAGCAAGAAGATCATCCTGAATTCGAGGCGAACCTGGACTACATGGCCACTCTGTCTCAAAAAAAATAACAATAAAATACAATTGTATTATAAAAGCATCCTGAAGAAAAATATGTAGTATTCAAATCAGTCTATATATCCTATAGCTCAGATAAGGATCTCTATAGCCAAGAAAGGTTGTTCTAAAAGTAACATTCCTGGCAATAAAAGCAAGACTGAACATCCTGAAGCGGTCAAGAGTTGTGCTTGGATGAAGCCCTCAGAGGACTGAAGCCATGAGACTGTGTACACACTACACTCTAGTAAAGTGTCTATGATTGGTGGTTACTGGTAAACGTATTATTGTATATAACGTTCTAGATTAGGTTATAAACAAGTGTGCATTACTGAGGCCATGCTATGTGATACATTCTAGAAATGAAATGGTGACAATTACAGTCCCCCTGATAGAGAAGCATTGGTAACATAAATATATGATTTTTGAACTGTGAAAAAAATAGGAGGGCTGTGAGAAAATGCACTGGAATTGGGAATATATCCTTGAAGAACTATCTTTTTGCAGGATGGGACCCTACAAAGAGTGGGAAACAAGCCAGGTAGCAAAACCAAGCTGTACAAAAGTCTTGAGGTAGGAAAAAAAAAAAAAATGTAGTAATAGGCCAAGGAACTACAGAGTCAATGTTGGGAGCTGTGAACAAGGAGAAGCAAGGCCTCAGCAGAGAATAAAGTAGACAGGAACTATCACACAAGTCACAGATTCTAAGATCAGCAGAAAGCCACTAGGCCTATACAGACAGTAACATGATCTGATTAACAATATTCAGAAGTAATTTTGGGAGGAATGGGAGGTAGTTGTACAAAAATCAGGACAAATGAAAGAAGGGCACTATAGTTTCTAGGCAACAGACAATGGCAACTTGAGTACTTACTTACCTATTAAATATTCCACACTACAACTTTTGTTGTTGTTCTAATGAAACTATTTCACAAATTCAGAACCCCTGAGAGTTTTTGTAGGTTTTATCTACAGATATTTATGATACTAGAAGTTAAACTGAAGAAATACTTCTAATATTAAATATTAAAAAATAGAGGCTGGGAATATAGCTCAGTGGCATAAGTGCTTGCTTGGCAAGCACAAGGTCCTGAGTTCAATTCCCACTACCCCCCAAAAAATAAAAATTAAAAAATAATAAACAGTACATGCATAGTCTTATAAAAAGCTGTGTTTTCCTAGTAAGAAAGAGTAGCACTGCATTAAATTTTTGCAAATCAGTGTAGTCTCATAAGTAAAGGACAGCTGGGTTCTCCTACTTGCTGGCAATACTCTCTATCTTAAAGCTTCTGGTAAACATTCATTTTGGCTAAAGCTTTCATTTTTATGAGAATAAGACTTAATAACACAAATAACATCTCAGAAGTACAGTACTGTAAATACAGTTTAACCTCATGGTCTTCCTAGAAGGCTACAGTGAAAAATTCTAGCTTCCCCAGGCTACAATGAAAAGTTCTGCTTTAGTACCAGTAATAAAAAGCAAATGAAAATGAGATGCCACTTCACAGGCATTAGGATGACTATAATCAGAAAAAACAGTAACAAATGTTACTTAGAATGTGATGACTAGAATCCTCATGTACTGGTGGTAATGTAAAATAGGGAAGCACTCTGAAAAATAATCTGGTGGTTCCTCAAAAAGTTAAAACTCAGAGCTACCATCTGACCCTGCAACTTCACTCCTGGGTATATATCCATGACAAACGAAAACATATCCACACAAAAACTTACCATGAGTGTTCATAGAGGCATTACTCTTAACAGTCGAAAGAATTGCCCAAAACACACTGTCTGAGCATTTCCATTTCAAAACTGCAAGCTATACAGGTCTACAATATCCCAAAATAAAGAGTTAAAGGTTTTATGGAAGCCCTTCTCCATTCCTCTGCACTAACTGTAATGCTTCTCACACGAGTCTACTCTTACCTTTCTTGTTGACCCAAAGCTATTTTCAATAGCTGATGACAAATAACAGAAAACAATTCCATACACGGCTGACTTTGTGCCATTACATTTTTTAAAAATCTGCTTGTTTTAAAAATCCTTACTGAAGAAACCACCTTGCAACATAAACTGTTCCAACTACCCTTTGTTAGGAATGGAAACATTACTCAATGGATTCTAGTTCTCCATGAAAAATAAATTTTAATTTGGCAAAATGTTTATCTACTTCAAACAAGAAACACTTATTAAATACCCACTGTACATGGCACTGCATAAAATTAAGGCAGACTGGGTCTGCCTGTTGGTTATATACAAACAGAAATCAAAAGGGAAATATGAAAATGAATTATTAACCTACCACTTATTTTATAAATTTCACTCAATCAGGGCATACTCCTAAGTACCATTTTAGTATAACATGTTAGGGAGTCCTTATTATACAAGAAAGATTATGAGTGATAGAAAATGGATTCTAGGTTATTTTCCTGAAAAAGTTAAAAGACATATTACCGTGATATATGCATATTCATGTTTATTGCAGCACTATTCATCACAGCTAAATCTCCGAAACAGGATATATGCCCACTAGCAGATGATAAAGTGGTATTGACAAAGTAGTATTTATATACAACAAAGTACTACTCTACCATGAAAAAGGATACACTTAAATCATTTGTAGGAAAATGGACTTTGGGATCATATTAAAGTGAAACAAATCCAACACACAGGCTTACATATAAATATATTAACATATAAACTCAAAACATACAGAACAAAATAAAAGATACTGTAATAGGAAATAGGATGAGAGATCCCTTACAAATGGGAAAGGAGCCAAGATATGAAGGGGAGAGAATTCAAAAAAAGAAACAGAGCTGTTATGTACATGAACCAGCTCCCCGCCAAAAATGTCATCATTGTTGCAAACATGTACTAATAAAAATAAAAATTGAAAAAAAAAAACAAGTGTCAGAAAATCAAGAGTTCACCTGACAGAAAACATAAACCTTCAATAATATCCTCTGGTGATCTGTGCTTACCCTCTTCCCTTCCTAAAAAAGAACTTTTAGGATTATTTACTAATTTCTCTTTCCTTTTTTTTTTTCTGATGCTGCAAATTGAACCAGAATCTTGAGTATTCTCAGAATGTATATGACCCACCAGAGCCACAAACACCTCCAGCACCATTTTGAATCTCTTTTTGCTTGTCTTTTTCTGAGCAGGATCTCACTATGTACTTCAGGTAGGCCTTGAACTAAATGTAGCTCAGACTGGGCTCAAACTTGCAATGATCCTCCTGCCTCAGTCTCCCGTTCTGTAATTACAAGCATGAGCTACCAGGTCTGGCATTTCCAATTTCTTACACAAGAATTTTAGTAAAATATTAACATCATGAGACTTCCGGGAAGATGGCGACCGGGTAGGCAGCAGAGAGAGAACCTCCCAGAGGATTAACATCATGAAGTATCTTTTCACTAAGCTATTTTTTTCTTTTGTGGTTCTTGACACTGAATACAAGGCCTCATATGTAAGTGCTCTACCACTGAGCTATACAGAACTCCCTCAATGACAAATTTTAATTTGTAGAAAGATTAAATATTGCAAATCCTGTAAAGAAAATTTTTAAGTTAAAAATGGTAGGTCTTTTCTTGTGCGCCAAGTAAATTTTACAAACAAACCATCTAAAAAGGCTTTTTTCCATTCTCACATTTTCCTCTATGTGCTTTTTCACAAAACTCTTAGGTAATTTAACTTCTCTTTAGGGCCATGGTGCACAGCTGAGCTTCAATTTCTACATTCTCTGCGTCAAAAGAAAGTAATCAAAGCTTAAAAAATAACTGCCATCAAATAGTTACCTCAAAAAAGTTTCAGTCACTGTGTTCCCTTGCATGGTGGCCTGCCCTCGCACTGTCCAGTGTACCTTTTCCTACTTTTACTTCCTCCAAACATGCTGTATTGAACCTGTTTTTTTCTACCACTAGGAAAACTTTGCTATTAAAAAAAGCTTTATCTATGAAAAGTTCAGTGCTTACTGTGGGATAAAATATAAAGCTTCACAGAATTTATAATTTCAATTTCAATATCATAAAAAATAAAAACTATCCTCACAGCTACTCACCTAGAGAAGTATTTTTCCCGTGTAGGAAATGCTACTGTCTGTGTGTATAACAGATGGGAAAAAGCAGGGGATGAGGAAGAGGCAGAGTCTCTTTGTATACCCAGGCTAGCCTCAAACTTGTAGTGATCCTCCTGCCTCAAGCAAATGCTGGGATTGCAGGCATGAGCCACCACATCCAGCTTACTATTTTTTTTTTAATCTTTTACAATAAAATGTTGAAAGAAGCCAGGATGGCAGAGGTCTAACATAGAAATCCTTCAAAACACAAAGTCTTCAGAACTTAATATGGCTACACATCCCTAAAAATGGCTAAAAGTGACTGATAATACCAAATACTAGCAAGGATGTGGGGCATCCTCGAAGTAAAACAGAGCAATCTGTTATTAATCTAAAACAGAGTGGCCCCATCACCTAGTCCCTCCACTTCTTATTCAACCAGAGAATAATCTTGTGTTCCCCAAACACCTGTACAAGATGATTACTAGTAACTAAATGGAAAATGGTGATCCTCAACACTGACCAAATTGGTCAATATGGTAATATTCACACAGCAAATAAGTGCTACAGTGACAAATCTCAAAAATATTACCCTAAATGAATAAAAAAAGCCTTAACCAAGACCCCCCCTGCTAGAATAAAGAAATTTAATCTGGTGGAAGAAATAAACACAGAGGTTGATGGGACAGAGTTGACTGAACTACCAAAAAAAGACAAAAGAAAAAAATTTCTAATCAATTGTAATATCCTACATCTTAAGGATGTGGGCAACCCTGGTGTGAACATTTGTAAAACCTCAAGAACGACAACCAGATGAACTTCCTGCACATCAAATTTACACACACCAAAAAAAATACGTATTTTTTAGTCATGTTAACAGAAAGCATATTGTTCAAGTGCCTTTTAAGGTTGACACACACTGATATTTGCAACTCTGAAACACACCCCCAAAATATGATGGAATTAGAATTCAGGAAAATGTTACTTTGTAGGTGATGGGCATACAGAGGTTCCATTGTACAATTCTTTCAACTTTTCCGCTGGAACTTTCTACTTTCGTGTTGGAAAATACAAAAGTACTAAGGAAAACTTAAGTAATGTAACAGGGGACCCGGTAGGCTGGTGTTAAGCAAACACTGGGAAACAAAGAGTTATGCTTCAGTTGATGCTAAAAATTTCTTTCAACTGATAATACACTCCCACCCGCCTCACCCAACACAGCGCCTCTGGAACCAGATAAACCCTAGGGAAACTAAAAGGTACATTTCAGTAACTGCTGGCCGCTCCCTCGCTTAAACTGTTCACTTTGTTACAGACTTGTCACAGATCAAGAATTACTGAAAATATTCCAAGACGTGCTCAACAAACTACAACAATCTATTGTTCTGCACCACCTAACTGCAAAATTTGTACTTCTGAAAAGAGTAAGAAGTGCATTTGATAAAATTCTCCGTTACTTCCGGACTTTTATTCACAAATGCCTAATGTCCAAGTAACGTCGCTATCATCTAAAACAGAACAAAAAGCTACCCAACGACTGGTATATGAAAGATGACAGATAAACTAAAAGAGAAAGATCAAGTCATTAATGAAGAAATCATTCACATCTCTCGTTAGCCCTAATACTATCATTTAAAATATGACCGAAAACCATTTATTTGTTTGTTTATTTTTGGTAAAAGGTTGGAAAATGAGGGAACGCCTTCAGCCCTCAAACCGCACCACCAAATGGAAACGTGCAGCCCACCCGAAAACCCACAACACGCAGACAAGCACCACAATGAGCACACTCCCCGCCCCGTTTTTATTAGAGAAACCACCCCGGCCCGCGAAGGGTCCCTCTCCTTTGTGCGGGCTCGGCGGGCGAGGAGCGGGAGGAGGCCTGGTCGGCTGCCGAGGACCGCAGCTCGAGCGCGGGGCGCGGGCCCGCAGGCCGCACGACGCTCCGCGGGGCCGGGCGCGAAGGCGACGAGGCCAGGCGCGGGCTGGAGCCCGAGCGGCCGAGCGCACCCCGCCGACCCCGCCCGGCCGCGGCCGGAGAGCCTGCGCCACCCGCGCCGGGCCGCGGCCTCACCTGCTGGACCGAGCTGTTCTCCGGCACGGCGAACTCCTCCTTCTCCTTCGGGGTCTTCACGGTGACTTTCATGATCTTGGGCTCCGCAGAGGCCGCGGACGGCGGGGCACCGGCACCTTCGGCCGCCGCGGTACCCTCCTGCGAGCCCGAAGGGCTGCCGCTCTCACCACTCTCGGCCATGGCGGCGGCGGCAGTGACTCAGGCGCGCACAGGGAGCGGGCGGAGAGGGGCCGGGGGACGCTGGGGCCGGCCGCAGGGCAGCGGAGAATGCAGGGCGCGCCGCCTCGGGACAACGGGTGCGGGGCCGCCGAGGAGCCGGGAGCCGAGAGTGGGCACCAGGCGCAGGCCGGTCTGGCGCTCCACACCTCGCGGGGCTCAGACGCCGCTCCCACGCAGCGACATCCGAAGCCGCCGCCGGCGCTTCCTTCTCTCGCCCCTCCCCCAAGTTCCTGCGCCCGCGCCGCGCGGGGCACGCCGGGTAACCCGGTCGACGGCGTCGCCGAGTCATCCCCGGCCGGCGCCGCTTCCGGCTCCCCTGGCGTTCCTTTTCCTCCCTCGCTCCACGGCCCCGTGTGTAAGCGTGGCCACTGTGAGGAACTAAAAGCAAAGTCGGGAAAAACAGATCAGTACATTTTTTCACGCCCTCTGTCAAAAAAACCAAAAACAGATCCTGGGAACACAGCGGCGGCGCGCTGGGATGACGTTACGGCTAGCGAATTTACTAGAAAGGGACTGAGCCACTGGGCGCTGCGGAGGCACCCGCGCTTGCGCGCTGGTGCTGAGGTAGTTTTCCCACCCGCCTCTCGCAGTCGAAAGGCGGCGCTCCGAGCCTGTTCGCTTTTCCTGTGCTACCTGCGTATGGTCAGTGTTGGGAAGGCTTACATGGCTTTTTTCTTACTCCCCTGTGCGCGGGAGTTGGAAGGTGAAGCAATGGAGGAGAAAGGTCTTCCGCATAACGAAAACAAAGGGAGTGAACGCTTCTGACCGCCCTGAGCAATCCCACAGGATCGCTGCTTCATGGCCGAACCGGTTTGGCCAGATCAGACAAGAAGTGCTGACCGCGGGCTCTGCTGCCAGCGCTGGGCGAGCCCCCCCCCATCTCTGTGACTCTGTTTCTCGACCTGTGGACAGAAGTGGTGCCTGAGAAGCACCCGCCCAGCTGAGGCGTCCGCATATATATTCCTCTATCAGTAAATTACTGCGCCACCTCAGACTTCAGATGGTATCAAGTATAGTTGTTGAAAAATTATTTTGAATGTAATATAGATACAAATAAGAAACGGGAAATTGTCTTGTGAACTGTACATTTGAAATGACGGCATCATCTTTTCAAGATGACTTGTAAGGAATATACACCTAAGCAAGGTTATTTTCACACAAATGTAAACCCTGACAGCCATCTGTGACCCAAATATATAAAGATATTTAACCCTTTTCCAAGATGAAATGCTATTGCATAAACACTATTTAGCAGAGCTCGTTGGAATCTGGGTCAAAGAGAAATTCTGAGATATAAATTGCAATATGGACATCATATGATAATCACCTGAATTTCTGCCTGGGTTGTTCAACAACATGAAGAGAACACGAGGCCCTCTGCTGAGGATAGCTATTTGGTTATATCTAGGTGCTGCCACAGGACAAGCAGTAATTTGGAATTTATTCCATATATTTCAATAAAATCTCTTCCCAACCTCATTAGTTCAGCCTGGTCTCCTGGCATCATGTATAGGCCTGCACGCTTTGCCTCGGCTACTCTCCCTACCTAGAACAAACCTCTCCTTTGCCTTCACCTGCTTATCTTTCACTTTTCCTGTATCACATTCTTAAGGAAGACTTCAACCCCTACCAGTTAAAGACCCAGATACCTGTACTCCAGTAAATACTGTGTATGTATCTCTAACCATGCACTTAAGGAATTGGTTTGTAATTATGTGTCTGTATTATTCTAAAAATTGATTTGTATAACATAATTTGTAATTTGTTAGGAAAGAATTAGTTATCCATTATTATGGTACTGTTTAGACATAACCCTACCTTTAAAGAGACCATTGAAGGTAAGGGACCATGATCTGGATTACGGAGCTGCATAGTTTCTAGGACCTGTTGCTAGTGTATACTGTAGGCTCTATGGGCCACAAGGCCTCCATCTAAAAGACTCAATTCTGCCTTGTATCACAAAGCAAACACAGACAATACTGTACATACTTAAATTTGGCTGTTTTTTTTTTACTAAGAATGTAACACAAAAACAGGCATATATCGTGATTTGTCCTACTTACAGGGGCCTGGTCTAGATGTCTATTTCAGGCATTTTTTTCTGAATGGTTTTTATGAAATGCTCTGCAGAAAAATTTAAGTACATTTCATGGACTCTATAAGCATTAATTGAGCTCAAATGCTGAACTAAAGATATAAAGACAAGATTCAGTTTCTGCCATCAAAAAAATTGAAGGAGAGTTGGACATGGGAGCAGGTAGGCAGAGGTTGCTGGTAAATGTTTAATAACTGCCTCTCCAGAAAGCAAACATTATTATGTAACATTTACCAATCCCTGATGTAAATCCTTGTAAACAGCTAATTCAGGCTACAAGTTGAGGTCATCTGGCTCACAAAACTCCTGAAATTTTACCAACCCACTCTCACAAGCCTGTATGAGCCAGCTCCACCTAGGTAGGTTACATGTTGAGAAAATAATCATTCAAATTTAAGAATATTGATAAGCAGATGTTCACATGATAGAAGACTTTTTCCTTAGCAAAAATCTTACAAGAATTTATAGAGTATCTTTTGACAATATTCTTTGATTCACTAATCCTGTGTCCAGGAATTTGGGATTAATACAGGGTTGTACATACATCAGATAAGTGCTATAAATAACATTTTTTCATCATGTTACTCCTCTGCACAGAATCCACCCAACTCCCCACTGCCTGGAAAATGCAAAGCCCTCCACAACCAGCTCCTAGTCTGTCCTTCAGCTTTTACCTACACTTAATCTTTACTAAACAATGTGTGCTTATCACCACTTCTAGAAGCACTTCTATGTTATAGCGAACTTACCTCATCTCATCTCTCTACACCCTCTACCTTGTACCCGTGGCTATCTCCTTTTTAAAACCTTCGGGTACCTAAGTCTGCAGGATCACTTTTTTCTCTGACCTCTGCCATAATTATTTGCACAGTTCACTTGACAATTCATAACTTTTCAAATAAAATATCTTAAACTCTTCATCCTCTGAACACACAGGTCTAGTTCATACCCTTACTAACTCTGACCTAGATACAGTAATAACTGCCTACAACCACATAACTGTAATCCTAGCACTATAGAGACTGAGGTAGGAGGATCACTGCAAGTTTGAGGCTAACCTGAGACACATAGTGAAAACTTATCTAAAAAAACAAGAAAACACACACACACACACACACACACACACCACACCACATCAAATAATACCTACAGATTCCGCTGCTTCAGTCTATATCTCCATATTCACTTCTGTTTTCTAGCGGTGCCATGTTATCCTTCCAGAACTAAATTTTGCTGCCTGGTAATTTTGGCCCTTTAAATTTCTGTCATATCTTATCCACAATCAAGCTAATCAACTCAGCTTTTACCAGTGTGTCCTGTACTTTCTTCCCTCAAGCCTTCAACACATTTAGTGCAAGTAGAAATTGTTCCCTCTTTCTTTGGCCATTTTAACTATCTGCAAGACTCAATGATACAAGTGTTTTGGTGCACACCTTTAATCCCAGTACTTAGGAGGCTGAAGCAGGAGGATTGTCATAAGTTTGAGGCCAGCCTGGGCTACATAGGGACTTCAAGGCCAGCCCGAATAACATAGTGAGACTTGCAGGATGGCTAACATCGTTGCACCATTGGCTCGTGTCACTGTATTGTAAGGAACAGTCAATAATTTGTTGTCTGATCAATTTTATATGTCTATATGCATTACCCTGAACATACACTTTTGAAGTTATCAATATGCAGTATAACAACCATTGTTAATTCTGTCATCCTATCTGTAATTCAATTTTTGTACTGTTTTGTGCTACTTTGTGTCTGTTTGCTAATGTTTTCATTCTTTTACTTTTAAAATTTAGGAGGACTTCCGGGAAGATGGCGACCACGTGAGTGGCAGAGGGAATCTCTCCCAGAGACCGATCCTTTGCACGCGGGTGCCTGGTCCGTGGATGCAAAATTCCAACTGATCGGGCTGCTCTCCGCGGCCTCAGCATTCAAGGGCCGGCTGGACAAGCCGAGCGGTGAGAAGTGGGCAGATCCTGAGAGCTGGGCGCCCGAGGGATCGGTGCTGCGCTTGGGCCGCAGCTCGGCTCAAATTGCGTACAGCCAAGAGAGCGATTGCGGCGGGAGGGACGCTTCCAGCTCCTGAACCCGATCGGCTCTGAGGCGGCTGTAACCAGGATTTGTTGGACGCAGCGGAGCAGAGGAAACTCAGAGAATGCGCTACTGGAACAGATTGCGCCAATCTGGGCAGCGGTCCGGGATCCCGCTCAGAGCCCCGCCCCCGCAGCGAGCGCCGTGCGAACTGGAGCCGCTGCGATCGGTGGGATTTCTGAGTCAGGAAAAAGCTCCATCCAGGGAGATGCATCTGAATGGCATTCCTCTCTGCACCATCCCAGGGAGAGTTGAGTGGGCGCTCTAACCGGTTTTTCCTGCGTTGGGAAGAAGCTCTGCCCAGCGAGTGACATCAAAGCAACTTTAAGGACTGTGGGATCTCCCGGGTAGGAAGAGCTAGCTAGGCGCCCCCACGGGATTTGTGAGGGGGGGAAGGAGCACCACCCAGGGAGGAACACCTGAGTGGCCTGTCTGCAAGACCCCTGGGGCGGCGAGCTGTTTATACGCCCCAGCCAGGGCTCGGGGTAGGGAGTAGAAGCGGAAATCTCAGCAGACAGCTTAAAGGTCATTCTCCCAAAGAGAAGGAATCATTGGAGCAGCCTCTGCAGCAGACCTTTGCCTGCTGAACTGCCTGGGGAATTTATAGCTCCACATTTTGAATCTGATACCCAAAAATGGGAAAACAGAGGAACAAAACGCAATCTCAAAACTCAACCCCACCCAGAACAAGTTTTGAATGTGAGGATACAGGGGAACCAGGAAACCACATACCTGCAAGTTATGAAACGATTGCGTCCGAAATGACACAACTCCAACAGGCCATAAAAGAGCTTAAAGCAGAAATAAGCCACATACCCGCAATGATCTCTCAGACAAAAAACGAGCTGAAAACAATGATGGAAGAAATGATCCGGGCACACAGAGAAGAAACAGACAAAAGACTAGAAGAAAACAGGAAACAAATGGAAACGTTACAAGAGCAATTTAGGAATGAATTACCAAGAATGAAACAGGTCCAAAGAGAATGTCAGGATTTGAAAACTAACGCTGAAAGCATGCAAAACCGTTTAAATGAAACCGAAGATACAATTTCAGAACTTGAAGACAGCATGGCAGCTTATGAGCGTGAAAGGAAGAATCTCATGATATCATCAAAGACACAAGAAAAGTCAATCCAACAGCTGCAAGATGAGGCAAAACGTAACAATCTTCGAATTATAGGACTGTGTGAAACGGCAGGAGATCTCACAAATGATATAAAAGGAATATTTGATGAAATAATAGCAGAAAATTTCCCAAACAAGGTAAAAGATACTGAAGTTCAGTTAAGCGAGGCATATAGAACCCCAATGATCCATAACCCAAAGAAAAACACACACGCATATAATAGTCAAGATACCAGATATCCAGCAAAAGAACACAATATTAAAAGCTGCTAGAGAAATGAAACAGATCTCCTATAAAGGAAAGCCCATCAGAATTACAGCAGATTTCTCAACGGAAACCATGAAATCAAGAAGAGCTTGGAGCGAGATACTACAGATTCTGAGACAAAACAACTTCCAACCCAGACTGATATATCCTGAAAAATTATCCC
>PVLD010005179.1:0-68461 GCA_004027595.1 Dinomys branickii
AGAAAGAAAGAAGGAAAAATTAATGTGGGTGAGATTGTGGGGAAAGAGGAACCCTTCTATTTGTTGGTGGGGAAAAAACTATTACAAATATGGAAACTGGTATGGAGAGTCTTCAAAAAACTAAAAATGTAAATTTTATTCAACCTAGCTATACCATTTCTGGGTATTTTCTCAGAAGGTATATCACATTAGTTACACATGCATAGCCATGTTTATAGCAACACAACTTACAGTAGTTAAATCTTGGAAATGGCTTATATGACCTTCAACATATGAACAGATAAAAATGTAGTACATATACACAATGGAGTATTACTAACAAAAAGAAAGATAAACACGAGTCACTTGTAGGAGAATGGACGCACGATGCTAAGTGAAACAAATTAGAACCAAGCCTAAACATCACATGGTCTCTTTACATGAGAAGCCCAAGGAAAAAATAATTTGTTAGTGTCTTAGTTCATTAGTATCTCACAGTTCATCAAAAGGGCAAGTTTGTGCTAATATCAACTGGAGAAATTTTTATGCCCATATCTTGTACTCTGAGCAACTACTTCAAAGATAGCAACATGTAATGTATTAGCTACTTTTATTCTCCTATTATTTTGTTACGGAATTTTGCTTTACCTGATTTCCATAAAATGAAATTTTAAAAAATAATTAAAGATTAGGGGATGTAAAGAGGAATGCTGAAAACATAAAGTGAGAATAAGAAGTCACGGGGAAAAAACTCAAATGGAAATCTTATATGTAAAATACAGCTGTTGAAATATACAAACACTAGTTGAGATACATGTGAAAGCTAATTAGTTCAGGGTTGGAAAATCAGATTGAAAAACTCAGCAAACAGAGACGGAAAGAAAACATACTCAAAAAAAAGTCAAATGATATGGAGAATTGAAAATATCTGGATTATCTAACATCTGGATTATGTATGCTGTACAAGATATATTGTCACTTGCTGTTTTAGCACCTGTATTTTGGTTAGAAGATATTATTTAACGCAAGTAGTAAGGGACAAAAAAGTCTAATTTTATTTTTAGAAATAAAGACTATAAACTTGGTTTTGCTTTATTAAAATAGCTTACTTTTATGTTTTAAAAAAGAAAGGAAATCTAAAAGAAATAAAAAGCGAAAATGGAGAAAAAAGTTTAGAAAATATAAAGATTAATCAGAATTAATGAAAAAATATAATAAATGTGATATATCACCGAACAAACATTTAAGTATTTACTAAGCACTAAGTCTTATCTGAATACTTCACACATATGACTTCAATAGGTCATCAGTACAATCCTTTAAATACTAACTTTGGTTAGTTCCCAATTTTAAGAATAAGGATACTAGAGCAGCCAAAATGGTGTGGTCGTGAGCAGCAGCAAAATACAGCCTCTCCAGAACCTGGAACACAGACACACGGACAATAACAACTTCGTGAAGAGAAAAAATGAGTCAAATCTTCAGGAATAGGGAGAGAAATGATAGGAAAATTAGAAACTACGTAAAAGCTAGAGAAATGGAGCATAATGTAGAGAAAGAAACAAAGCGATCTGAAAGGCTCACCATGGGTCTTGGGGAGGGGTAAGCTGTTTCCACAGGCACAAAGTAAGCCCCTCAGGTCAAGAGCTCCAGGGAAACATGGACCGGGCCAGCAGCACTAGCTCAAAGAAAGTTCACAGCTATTGTAAATTGCAAAAATAGTGTGTAGTGTTACTACAAAAGTGATTCCTTCTGCAGGGCAGGATAGAGTTTGAGAAGAAATCGGAGTTTTGGGAGACATTTTGTTGCCTTGTCTTCTCAAAGCTTTTGTTGTACTTGTCTGTGTTTTGTCTTGTTTTGTGCTGAGCTATGTGGGCACTTATAGCGGGAAGAATTTGTTGCAAGTGTAGAGTCCTGTTTAGTTAGCATCTGCTTTTCAGTGATGAGCTGTGGGTGTGGCTAACTGTAGGCCTTTACCTTTGTCCCAAGATCTGACCACATTTGGGAGGGAAGGATATAGTACATTGTTCAGGACACAAAGAAAATTTGGATATTGGCAGACAGAGAAAACCTGTTAGCCACAACTCTGCTACCTTGGCAATAGCAACTAAATCAGCACCTATAATAGCTTCAAAGACGAACTGGATTTTGACACACTGTAAGAACTGGTAACGTACCACCTTTAACCCTGGAAAGCTCTATAATTAGTATAAATGCTAAGACAAACCAATGTTGCCACACAGCAAATGTCTACTAAATACAATAACAGTAATTGTATAGAGTTAAATAAAGATTAGTAAAGCTTAATGGTTATACTGGTAGAGGGGTGGGGAACCAGAGAATGAAAGGAGAAGCTGAAAAAAGAGAAAGGAGAAGAAAATTGAGGTAAAGGATCCTATTAAGGAGTAAAAGAAAAATTAATATATTAGATAAAGGTAATAGAAAAAAAGAATGACTAAAACAGGAAGGAAAAAGAAATCAAAGAAAAAAAGACAAAGAAAGAAAAAATTAAAAGGAAACAAAAAGGGGGAAAGACCCTACAAATCCCCAAAGGCAGTGATGGAAAAAAAAGAAAAAGAAACAGAAATTACTCCAAAAATTTTCTCTGTATTTTTGAGTGAGGGGTTTCTTTCCAGGATCTGCAGTTTTGGAGTCCAGTAAGTCAGTTTTCTCTGCCTAGATTGATGGCCTGTGGGTTGGCAAGGTGACCTCCTATCCCAGAGGCCCCCTTCACTTGAGGCCGTGGTAACCATTCAGGCTGAGGCATGTTCGTGCTCCTGTTGGTATAGGAAAGCAATCACACCCGTGACATGAGCTCAATATGCAGCAGAGTGGGGACTCAAACGACTGCTCTGCTTAGCACCAGCACTTTCAGACCCAGCTGTCTCTGAACACCACACAAGCAGGGCATGGCTTCTTACCACAGAGGGCGGGGCCCAGTGTTCTTTTGGTCCTGAGTTTAAACTTCTCCGCACATGCTAGCCCATAAAACATGCATAAGTAAATGCAGAAGAATTGAAATTATCCCATGTATATTATCAGATCATATTGCAGTGAAACTAGAAGGTGATGGAAAAAGAAACAGAAATTATGCAAATGCATGGAATTAAATAATGCTCTCCTAAATAATCAACAAATTCACAGATGTTGAAGTAGAAATCAGTTTCCAAAATTGAACAATAATGCCTGTACAACATACCAGAATTTACGGATACAATGAAAACAGTCCTAAAAGGGAAGTTTATAACTATGAATGCCCACTTCAGAAATACTGACCCTGCCCAAATAAATAACCTAAAACTGCACCTCAAGATCCTAGAAAAACAAGAACAAATCAAAAGCTAGCGCAAGGAAGGAAATCATAAAGATCAGAGCAGAAATTGATGAAATTGAGACTAAGAAAGCAATACAAAGGATCAATTAATCAAGAACTAGTTCTTTGAAAGAATACATGATGTAGATAACCAATCATACCAAAGGAAGGAAAGAAAAGAATTAAAATGAAAAAGGTGAAAGCACAATGGACATCTCTGAAATCCAGGTTACTAGTAACTACTTTGAGAACTTGTACTCCAATAAATTGGAGAATCCAGAAGAAATGGATAGATTCAGTGAATATAACATCCATTCATGATAAAAAAAAAAACCCTGAGGAAAACTGATATAGAAGAACTTATCTTAAAAAAATAAATAAATAAATAAATAACTTACTCCAGCCTGATAAAAGCCATTTATGACAAAGCAATGGGCCAACCTCATGTTAAACAAGGAAAAGCTGAATACTTTCCCTCTAAAATCACAGACAAGACTATCCACTATCACCACTCCTGTTCAATAGAGTTCTCAAAACATTTGCCAGAGGAATCAGGCAAGAGAAAGAAAAGGAAAGTATACAGAAAGGAAGAAATCAAATTATCATTATTTGCAGATGATATGATTCTCTGCATAGGAGACCCTGGCACTCTCATCTCAAACCAAGGTCTTTTCAGCCTTGCAACTTTGAGCTTGTGAAAGGTGTGGGTCTTGTTTATGACCTTAAGCCATTTCTTCTATTCTTCTGTTGTGAAGTACTTGGGTTCTTTTTCATGCTAATATTTTCAACCAAGCTCTTCTCTGCTCCATATTTGCAGGTTATAACTTTACTGATCTTTCTTTCTGGTCAAACTTGAAACTTTTAAAAACCATTCAGCTAGCCTTTTGATCTGTAGTCTCAAAGTAGCACTCAATAAAAGCTCCCACCAGTACTCAACCCATGCCCTTGGCTGCCATGAAATTTTTCCTCTACCAGGTTAATTATTATCTGCCCTTAATCTCAGTCCCCTGAAAAGTCTCGGACACAAGCAAAATGCAGCCAAGTTTTCCACTAGAATATAACACACATGGTTGGGAGTCCAATTCCCAGTGAAGTTTTCTCAATTGAAACCTACTGAGCCTGGTCTTTTTCATCTACATTTTTACTAGCATTCTGATCTGCTGAGCTCTGATGAGAATCTCCCATCAAACTCGGCTCATGGCATTGTAGGGCTATTTCTCCAGCCAGCTTTTCCAGGCCTTCACAAACTCTTCCCACAAGCCAGTTCCAAAGGCTTCTGAACCTCATGGTCAGGTGGCATCGTAGCAATGACCCCACTCGGTACAAAAATCGTATCATGGTTCATAAGAGAAACAGATTTAATATTATTAATATATAAAGAATTTACAAGTAGCTTACAATGAAGAATGCAAAAGGATCATCTACATGCTGGACAGTGGGAGGATCCTGTCAAAAGCCAAAGGCCTAGATCTTATAGCAGAGTACCCTGAGAATTCTTATTAGGAAGTTGAAAGATCTGCACTGGAAGGCTGAAAGGTCTGCAGCAGAAGGCTGAAGAATCTTTAACATGTGCTTAAGGATGGACATCCAAAGGTGGTAGAAAAGACTGGAGCTACGCTGAAGAAGCAAAAGCAGAAGCTTCCTTCTTCTTTCCCTTTTTATCCCTTTCAGGCAACACGCCTATTGGTTGGTGCCACCCACATCCAGGCTGGCTCTTCCCTCTAGTCAGTCAGTCATTCAGACACACCCAGAAGTGTGCCAAACTAATCTGATAGGCATTTCTTATTCAAGTTGACACCACAATAAATTATTACACTTACCATCCCTCAACACAGCATCCATCAATAAACAGCTGCCTCTAAATGAAAAGCTTAAAGTTGGCCATCATATGCATATTACCATACTGCCCAAGCTGTATTATTTTTAAGGAAATTAGAGACGTAGAACAGTCTTAGCACTGTGAATGTGCCATATGTCATTTGCATACAACTTACATGTATTTTAACGAACATACACGTGTAGCCCTATTCCATGAACCAAAGCTGAGATTTATTTTTAAAATTCAGTACATTTGAGACATATCACTTAACTTATTACATCCATGGTGTACCAACCAGCGATATAAACAGCACCTCTTTAATCTCCACATGGTGTTTAAGATTAGTAGCTTGACCTGAGAAGTTTCTTCTCCTATTAACTTTCGGAACACTAGCTTTTTGTTGTTGTTAATTTCTTCAAATAAGCTTCTGAAATCCAATTACACAAATCTCAGCCAAGAACAAGGCTAGTACTATTTGGTTCTGTATCCCTTGGCTAGTAGCTCGAGAGTAAAAGTATAAGGGGGTCTGAAGGTAAAGGGGCTCTGGAAGCACTCCATGAAAGTTGTGCAAGTCAAGGTGCATTAGTGCTCCCCTCAACCAAACACAAGAAAAATCTCCCTAAGGGCCCCCAAAGTCCCTAACCATCCCTATTTCCAATGAACCACTGCCTTCTAGCCCTCTCTCTAAAATTTTTGTTCTTTTAATTTTCTTGGTGAAGATAGAGGACAATATTATCCCACATAGAAAGGTAATGGATGGGATGGAATGCCTTTGCCCACCCTAAAGCATTTATCTGTTGCTAAGGAACATACCAGTATGGAAGTAAGAACTCCATGCCCATGGCAACCCCAAGCAGCAGATTCTAATGGATTTGAGATTGTTGCAGAGAAGAGAAGGAATTTAGTCCCAAAGTGCAGAGAATTAAAAATAGATGCCATTCTTTTTAAAGACTGAAAGAAAAGGGAAGGTATACTAAGAAAGAGGCTCCCAGATAATAATCTCAGAGCAGATATTAGTAGTCATTTTTTTCTTTTTGTCTAATGGATGGATTTTTTGTTACACTTTTAAGACCAAAATATCTCTGGCATAGAAGTACATTGTTACAGATGCTAGCTAGCTAAAATATGAAAGGACTAGTCCTGGGACAATCTTCCCAGGCTACAGAGGCATGGCCAGATAGCAGTCAAAAATATCCACTATGTCCACAGATCCAGGTTATAGGCATTTTACAATGAAAACTTGGGGAAAAAGAAAACTAGCTTGAACCTACATTGGCTACAGAAAAGAGGGCAAGACAGTGAAAGTTGGGCAAAGCCGTGGGACAGGAGGAGAGTTCAGACAGGAAGTTTTCCTGCTTCTTTTGTTTTTTAATTTCATATCTCTACTCTTTTATTTTAAAGATAAAAGAATGAAAACATGTTAACAAACGTACATACATTTACAAAATAACACAAAACAATATAAACAATACTGAATTTCAGACAAAGTGATAGGAAATTAACAATGGTTATTGTATTACATATTGATATCTTCAGATTGGTTGCTCAGGAAAACAAATGCAGACATGTAAGATTGATCAAACAATTAAACATTAACTATTCCTTTAAAAAAAAGAGAGATAGAAGTCAGTAGTACAACTATGTTAGCTATCCTGTGTATACATATACACATAATTTTCCCCTTCTTTTCTCTTTTCCCTCATTCCAGTTGTTCTTTACTTTTGAGCAGTTTCCTTTCATTTCACAATGTCTATAATACATCCTAATTTTTATTCACTCTTTCAGGTTCTTATAATAGTGAAACAATATGTTACTTACACGTGCTGGTCTGATATATTTCACTTATGAGTATGGTCTCTAGTTGTGATCATTTACCTATAAAAGCCTCAAGTTTATCTTTCTTTATAGCTGAGTAATATTCCATTGTATAAAAATGCCACAGTTTTTTTATCCAGTCCTCAGTGCATGGACATTTGGGTTGCTTCCACGATTTAGCTATTACAGATTGTGCTGCTATAAACATGGGTGCACATATATTACTGTGTTATGATGTTTTTAGTTCTTCTGGGAAAATTCCCAGAAGGGGAATAGCTAGGTTGTATGGGACCTCTACTTCTAGTTTGCTGAGGAAATCTCCAAACTGATTTCCACAGTGGTTTCACCAGTCGACACTCGCACCAGCAGCAGAGAAGAGTTCCTATTTCTCTACAGGCTCACCAGCATTTGTTATTGGTTGATTTCCTAATGATAGCTATTCTTACTGGGGTGAGATGAAATCTCAATGTTGTTTTAATTTGCATTTCTCCACTGACTAATGATGTTGAAGATTTTCTCATGTATTTATTTGCCATTTGTATTTCTTTGTCTGAGAAGTGTGTGCTCACGTCAGATGCCCATTTTTGGACTGGGTCTTTGAATTTGAGGGGGCTGATGTTCTTTAAATTCTCTACATGTTCCAGATAGAAGTCCTTTGTCTGATGGACAGTTAGTTAAATTTTTTTCCCAATTTGAGGCTTTTATTTTTACTCTGCTGGTGATTTCTTTAGATGTGCAAAAACTTTTCAGTAAGATGAGATCCCAGTTGTTGATTCTTTGAAGTATTTCCCATGCCTTTTGGTTTTTGTGCATGAACTCTCTGCCTACACCTATGTCTTCAAAACTTTTACCTACTTTCTCTTCCAATAGCTTTAGTATTTCTGTTTTAATATTGAGATCTGTGATCCATTTTGACTTGAGTTTGGTGCATGGTGATAGACATGGGTCTATTTTCAGTCTTTGGCAAGTAGGAAGCCAGATTTTCCAGCACCATTTATTAAAAAGGCTATCTTTCTTCCAGTGAGTTTGTTTGGCCCTTTTGTCAAAGATCAGGTGGCTGAGTGTGTTTGTGGTTGTGACTGTTTTTTCCAGACTGTTCCATTGGTCCTCGGGTCTGGTTTTTAGCCAGTACCAGGTTGATTTTATTAAAGTAGCTTTGTAGTATAATTTCAGGTCAGGGATTGTGATGCCACCTGACTCATCTTTGCTGCCCAGGATTGTTTTCTGGGTCTCTAGATATTCTGGGTCTCTCCTGGTTCCAGATGAATTTAAAGAATGGTTTCTCTAGATCCGTGAGGTATTCTAATGGTAGTTTAATAGGAATTGCATTGAATCTGTACAACAATTTTGGTAATATGGCCATTTTCCCAATGCTGGTTCTTCCTATCCATGAGCAAACAATACTTTTCCATTTACTGAAATCCTCTTTGATCTCTTTTTTCAGAGTACTGTAGCTTTCATTGAATAGATCTTTTACTTCTTTTCTTAGATTGATTCCTAAATATTTCATTTTTTTGGATGCTATGGTGAAAGGTATAGTTTCCCTAATTTCTCTCTCAATGTCTTTGTTGTTTGTGTGTAGGAATGCTATTGGTTTTTGAGTGTTGACTTTGTATCCAGCTACACTGCTGAATTTGTTGATTAATTCCAGGAGTCTTCTGGTGGAGTTTTTGGGGTCTTCCATGTAGAGTATCATGTCATCTGCAAATAATGATAATTTCACTTCTTCCTTTCCTATCTTCATTCCTTTTATTTCTCTCTCTTGTCTAATTGCTCTGGCTAATGCTTCCAGAACTATGTTGATTAGGAGTTGTAACAGTGGATATCTTTGTCTTGTTCCTGATTTTAAAGTGAAAGCTTTTAGTTTTTGTCCATTTAGTATAATGTTGGCTATTGGTTTGTCATGGATGGCTTTGATCAGATTGAGGTAAAGACCATCTATTCCTACTTTCTGTAGGATTTTTACCATGAATGTATGTTGGACTTTGTCAAAAGCTTTTTCTGCAACTATTGAGATGATTGTGTGGTTTTTGTCTTTGGCTGTATTGATAGGGTATATTCACACTTATTGATTTGCATATATTGAACCATTCCTGCATTTCTGGAATGAATCCAACTTAGTCATGGTGTATTATTTTCTTGATGATTTGCTGCATTCTATTTGCTAGTATTTTATTGAGTATCTTTGTATCTGCATTCTATTTGATAGTATTTTATTGAGTATCTTTGCATCTATGTTCATTAGGGAGACTGGTCTCTATTTCTATTTCTTGGTTGGGTCCTTCTCTGGTTTTGGTATCAGTATAATACTTGCCTCCAGAAATGAATTAGTGAGAATTGCTTCCTTGTCAAGTTCATTGAAGGGTTTGAGGGGTATTGGCATGAAATCTCTGAACTGCTTGTAGCATTCTGCTGTGAATCCATCAAGATGTGGGCTTTTCTTCATTGGCAAGTTTTTTTATTACATTCTCAATTTAACTGGCTAATATTGAGTTATTCAGGATTTCTATTTCTTCTTGATTCAACTTTGGTAATTCATACATATCTAGGAATCTGTCATTTCTTCTGAGTTTTCTATCCTATGGTAGTAAAGATTTTCAAAGTAGGTATTAATGATTTTTTTCAATTTCTATAGGATCTGTAGCAATTTCATCCTCTTCATTCTTTATTACATGAATTGGAGCCTTTTCCTTTCTTTTTTGCTAAGGTTGGCTAGGAGTTTATCAATTTTATTTATTCTTTCAGAGAATCAACTCTTTGATTGATTTATTTTTTGTAGTGTTTTCTTCATCTCAATAGCATTAATTTCTGCCCTGATCTTTATAATCTCCTCTCCTTTGTTTGGGCTTTGGGCTTTACTTATTCTTTTTCTAAAAGTTTGAGGTACAGCATTAGGCTATTTTTTTGTTCTCTTTCTGAGTTCCTTGTGTGTGAGTTCACTGCTATAAACTGCCCTCTGAGGACTGCTTTCATTGCATCCCACAGTTTCTGGTAAGTTGTATTTTCATTTTCATTTGTTTTTAGCTATTTTTAAATTCTTTCTGTGACCCACTGGTTGTTCTGGAGGTTGTTGTTTAATTTCCAAGTGTTTATGGGGTTTTTGTCATTAATTTCCAGTCTCATTGCACTATGGTCAGATAATATGCATGGGATAATTTCAATTCTTTTGCATTTAGTTAGGCATGCTCTAGAGGCTAGAATGTGTTCTATTTTAGAGAATGTCCCATGTGCAGCTGAGAAGAATGTGTATTTCTAATATTGTGGGGTGGAACACTCTGAAATCTGCTAAGTCCATTTGTTCACAGATTTGGTGCAGATGTTATTTCTCTGCTGACTTTTTGTCTAGTTGACCTATCTCTTTATGTCACGGGGGTTTTGAGGTCCTCTATTACAATACTGTTATTAGTTATTTGGTTTTTCATGTCTGTTAAGATTTCTTATATAGTTTGTTGCTCTGATATTTGGTGTGTACATGTTTATGATTGTTATCTCTTCCTTTTGCAGTTTTCCCCTAACAAATATGTAATGACCGCTTTTTTATCTCTTTTGAATGTTTTTGGTTTGAAGTTTACATTGTCTGCAAACAGAATAGCTACACCTGCTTTTATCTGGGGTCCTGTTGCAGGAGGATTGTTTTCCATCCTTTGACTTTCAGTCTATGGATTTCCTTTTGAGTAAAATGTGTTTCCTGTATACAGCATATTGTTGGATTTTGTTTCTTGATCCACTCTGCCAGTCTGTTTCTTTTGACTGGTGAATTTAGACCACTTACATTAATGGGTATAACTGATATGTGTTAGCTTATCTTTGTCATGTTATTTACTTCCTGTTGGTTTTCTACTTTTTCTATCTGTTTAGTTGCTTGGTCTGCTTGAGGATTCCTTTGTATCATTGTTCTTGAAATCATGGTCATTTTTGTCTCTGTCTAAAATATCTTTTAGAACTTTTTGTAAGGTTGGTTTGGCACTTATGAAGTTCTTCAGTTGTTCTTTGTCATGGAAATATTTTATTTCTCCATTAAATCTGAAGGATAGTTTTGCAGGATACATCAATCTTGGTTGCAAGCTGTTTTGTCTCAAGACATGTAATACTTCACTCCAAGCTCTTCTCGATCAGATTGTTTGTGTTGAGAAATCTGCTGTGATTCTAATGGGCTTTCATTTATAGATGATCTGTTTCTTTTCTCTAATGGCTTTTAATATTGTGTTCTTTTGCTGGATATCTGGGATCTTGATTATTATATGTCTGGTTGTAGTTTTATTTTGGTTATGACTAGTTGGAGTTTTATAAATTTTCTGCTATTACTTGTGCAAATATTCTTTTTGTGTGATTGGTGTTGCCTCCTGCTGTTTTGTTGACTCTTATTAGTCTTATATTACTTTTCTTTACCTCATCTTGGAACTGTTGAATTGATTTTTCCTGGTTCCTTGTTAATTTTAAGAGATCTTTTCTTTCATCATCATTAGCTGCCATGCTGTCTTCAAGATCTGAAATTCTATCTTCAGCTTCATTCAAGCAATTTTGCCAGCTTTCAGTGGAAGTTTTGATTTCCTGGCTATCTCTTTGAATCTGTTTCATGTATTCTAGTTCATTCCTATATTGTTCATTTAATGCTTCCATCAGTTTCCTATGCTCATTTATTTTTTTATATATGTATGTCTTCTTTAGATGTGCTGAACAATTTCTTTTTGTCATTTCATTTTTTACCTGAGAGATTATTTCTGATCTGATATCTTGTATGGCCTGATGGTGCTATTTCTTTACTCCCACTGCAATCATTTCAGTGATTTCAGGTGTGTGATTACCAAGTTCTGCTATGTCAATGTCTCCTGGACCTGTTCTGGGTGGGGTGGAGCTGTGAGATTGCATTTTAGTCCTTTGTCTTGTCATTTTTGATGCTAGAGGCAGAGCACCCTGTTTCCCTGAAAGCTAAGCAAATGTTGCTAGTATCCCCAATTTTCCTGGTGGTCAGACTTTCCCCTCAGTGGCTGCCAAGATGGGCTGCTCAGTCTGGGGTTACCAGGCAGTTGGTGGAGTGTACCTACTTCCTCCAGGACTCAGATGGGAATTGCAATGTCAGCAGATCATAGACCACCTGATTCAGTGTCCCCAGGTAGCTCAGGGCACACATAGGACCTGACGTGGGCTGCACTGGTGGCATGATCATGGACCACTTGGTCCTGTGTCCCCAGACAATTCAGGGACAGGCATGGCCCAGAATGAACCACAGAGTCAGCAGTTCATGGACCACCTGACCAAGTGTCTCCAGGTGGCTCAGGACATGTGCAGGAGCCAGACTTGGTGCAATGGCAGTGACCACAGACTGGCTGGACCTGTGATCCCAGGGAGCTCAAGGTGTATGCCAAGACCAGACTCAAGCTGTAGTATCAGCAATTCCTGGACCACCTGATCCTGTATCCCCAGGCATCTCAGGGCATGTGCTGGGTGGGCCCAGACATGAACCCTAGAGTTAGCAGTTTGTGGGCCATCTGGGCCAGTGTGTTCTGGCTGCTCAGGGCACACAGAGGACTGAGACATAGACTGTAAGAGTGGCAGGATCATCGGTCTGCTCCACTGTCCCCAGGAATGGGGGGAATATCTGGCTTTCTCAGTGCTCAGCTGCGAACCATGATGTCAGTGGATCACGGACCACCTGTTCCACTGTCTCCAGGCAGCCCAGAGTGTGTGCAGGATCCAGAAGCAGGCTTCCCTGCGGTGATCATAGACAGCCTGTGTCTGTGTCCTCTGGGGGCTGAGGGTGTGCACAAAGCCTAGACATGAACCATAGTATCAGCAGTTCGTGGACCACCTGATCCAGTATCCTCGGGTGTCTCAGGGCACACACAGCGTGGGCCAAAATGTGAACTGTGGTGTTAGCAGTTCGTGGGGCATCTGAGTCAGTGTTTCCTGGCTGCTCAGGGCGCACAGAGGGCTGAGCTGCAGACTGTAATGGCAGCAGGATCACGGGGTTGCCTGCTCTTTTGCTGCTTCTTAATTTGCTCTAAAAACAGGATGCAATATTGTCCTGATCACTAATCATCTGACAGGAAAGAAATATAATTTTTCTTTTTCTTTGTGGATTTGTTTGAAGCTGTGAGTTAAACTCTTTTTCCTTCTTTTTCTCCTGTAGCCTATAGCTTAATTTAATAAGTCAAAATTCTCTTATCATTTATGTGTTCTGAAGAAGGTTACATCAAGTTTTGACGTTATGCTATAGATTGGAGAGAATGAGCAGAGGGATGAATGTTTTCTGGCCAATATGAACATTGACTAAAATATGCCAGATTGATATTCAGGTCTGGGAAAAGATTTTTCATTTACTCACAGTAACATTTGGGAGGAAACTGAAACAATTATAAATTAAAAATACAACCACATCCTGGTTGAATAAATCTCAAAATGAAAACAAATGTCAAAGAAATACAAGAAAACCTTTATAATGTAAGCAGAGTACTAGACATTGCTGTGTGGGAATTTCTACATAAAATTACCACTAACAAAAGAGGAATAAAGAAAGAAAACTAAAGACAATGGCAAAAAAGTCTAGCAGCATATCGTAGTCCTTCTAGGTCCTACAGTCCAGGACCCAGACTCAAAACACCTGGCAAATAAATTAGTGCAGAGAAAAGGAGGAAAAGCTCTGGGAATTAAGAACAAGCTGACAGGGAAACTAGAAATCACAAAAAAGGTGGAGAAAAGAGCACACAGAGGAAAGAAAGAAGCAGTCTGGAGCGTTAACCTAGGCTCCTGGAGAGGACCACTTTTCTCTGCAAATACCACACCACAAGCCCAGAGAGAGTCAGCATCCCCGGGGGAAAAACAACAGCACTAGCCCCAAGAAAGCCCATGGTTGTGGTCCACTGCAAACAGAGTGTGGCTCTGCTCTGAAAGCAGCTCCTTCTATATGGCAGGCTAGAATTTGAGAAGAAATCCACCGCGGCCCCCATCCTATTTGAAAGTGATGAATCAGAGACCATTTTGGAAAAGGGTTAATTGTTTAGGACTGAGCTGCTCTGAGAATCAGAAGCCACAGGACAACTACACTGAACAGTGGGGCAGGACCAAAAGAGAGTCACAAAGAGGATACAAGCTAGCAGTAGACTCCCTGAGAAATTTAAGGAAAGGCGAGCTCAGGATACAGTGGTCTCACCCTTTATGGTCAGAGCCAGCACATGGAATAGTATATTTTGAAAGGTCTGGGTATGAAATTCCTGGCATTAAGTCCAGCCAACTGTGTGAATCCACAACCGCCTACTTCCAACACAGAACTCAGTGATGTTTCCTTTCCCTATATTCAATAGGATCAAGGATATTCTTCAATTTGGACAATTGCTACAGTCTTGGGGTACTGAGGGAAGGTCCTGTGGATGGGGGGGCAGGCTCACAAACCGATAGGCCATAAAGCTAGGCAGAGAAAGCAGTGATTTGAATACATCAGAAACTGGGAGTAGCTGCAGTGACTATAGCTCTCAGGGCACACTCCACTGACTGACCACATCCAAGAGGAAAGGTGGTGCAGGATTCAGCCTTCACACACACAAAAGTACGTGTGGAAACAAACTAAGACTACTAGGGACTCATCCCCCGCCCCCACCCCCATATCTGGTGCATTCCAGTAGTGCAGGCCCTGGAAGGAAACCACCAATTAAAACACAAAGATGAGTTTTCTAGACTCATTTCTCTTTTCTTTGCTGCTGGGGAGTGAAGTTTTTTCTTTTTCTCCTTTTTTAATTTTTTCCCTTTTTCATCTTTCTTCTTCTCTATTACTTAAATTTAATTTTATTAATTGTCTTTTACTCTTTAACTGGATGGTTTATTTCCATTTTTCTCCTCTTCATTTTACTTTTCCAATTTTACTTCTTTTATTTACCCACTAAGCTTTATTAATTTTTATGAGTACTACAAAGCTTTATTAACTTTTAGATATTTGATGCTGTTCAATAATATACTGTTATTGAATTTTTTTCTCTTTTTACTGATGTTTTAGTCACTTTTCTCTTGTTTTAGAGACAAAATACCTGACACTCAGAAATAAGGAAGGAAAGGTTTATTTAACCCACAGTTTGTGGAGGTTTCAGTGCATAATCAGCTGGCTCTAAGACAGGGTGGCACGTGGCTCAGGGCAAGAGTTTAAGCGGCAGAAGACAGAAAAAACAACAAGAGCAAACGGTGTGGGGAGAACAAGCCTCTTTTCCTCTCTTTTGTTGTAAGCAGGTTACCCCCACCCAGGGTCCTGGGTGTCTCCTTTACACCCACACCGTCTCCGCTCCTTCCTGTTACACAGGCTCAGGATGTTTACAAAGTAAGCACCCTGGCTCCCTACTGAGTCATTTGTTAACTTTTTCTCAAATTGACACAATGTATCAACCATAACAAATGATGATATATTTATTGCGTTTAGTAGATATTTGCCGTATACAAACATTTGGTTTGTCTTTGTGCCTATTTTATATTGCAGATCACTTTTCTATTTTTAAGGGTGGTGTAGTGGTAGCATTTATTGGTTCTTTTTTATTTTAGAGAATAGTGAAAAAAAGAACAATAGCAAAATACAAACAAAACAAAGGACATTAAAAATGATACGAGGTTTCAAACCAAATGATAAGGATTAACAGTGGTTGCTATATTACATATTGTTATCTTCAACAAAGTTGCTCACATTACCAGATGTAAGAATATAAGATTGATCAAACCATTAAAGGGAATAAGAAAACAATAGAACATTAAGGGACAATACATAGTTTCACTAGACAGGATGGGAGAAATTCACCAATGGTTGTTATATTGCATATTGCATATTGCTGTCTTCACATAAATTTCTCATATCACCAGATATAAACAAATAAAATTGTTCAAAATATATTTTAAAAATTTTAAGCATTAACTGTTCTACTCAATAAACCACCAGACATCAGCAGTAGAGTTATGCCAGCTATATATATAACATATATATTATATATATATATAATTGGTTCTTATGGTATGTTAATGTCCAGTTTGTCTTTGATGTTATTATTGTTGCTTTGTTGCTATTATCAGGGTGACAAAGTTGATGGTATTGATTAGTTTTTACTGTAGGCCAATATCTGGTTTCTCCATGTGTCATCAACATTACTGTGCTTCATTTCCAAAGAACTGGGTGCTAGGCCAATTACAGAGCATCTCTACTCCTAAAATTAATGAAGGTTGTCAGATCTTGGTACAGAGAAAAGGCCTATAGTTAGCCATGCTCAGACTGCATCACTGGAAATCAGACACTAACTAAAGAGATCACCTTATTAACAATAATTTTTCTATTTCCATCAACCCTCAACACTCATCATAAAAAACAAACAGAAAACAGAGATAACAAGGCAACAACATGCCTCCACTCTCCCAACCCCCCTCAGGTGATATATGGGGCATCTCTGGGGAGGAAGTCAAAAGACAACGTGCTGAATTATACAAAGTGATAAAAGAAACAAAAATGATTAATAAGGTTCTCAGCAAGATCAAATATGTGACTAAACAAATAATGGGTGTAGTAAAATAATCCATTAATTTAAAGAAGACACTAATAAAAAGGTTGCTGAACTAAAGAAATTAAGCAAAACATGAATGACCAGTTTAGCAAAGAATTGAGTCCATGAAAAAGTACCAAACAGAAATCCAGGAGATAAAAAATTCTACTGGTTACATGGACAGCAGAAGTGACCAATGTGAGGAGAGTGTCAGAACTAGAAAATAGGGCTGATGCAGGTGACCACATATGCAGAGATACAGTGCCTCAAAACAATAAGAAATCATGGAATATGTATCCAACAGCTGGATGCAAACAAAACTAAACTAACATTAACTGGATTTGTGAAAAATCAGAATATGGTACAAGTGGCATAAGGAATCTATTTATTAAAAAATCATAGCCGAAAACTTTCCAAATACAGAGAAAATTTAACATAAAGGTAAGCGAAGCATATAGACCCCCAAACAGCCAAGGTCAGAGAAGAACTTCTCCATAACAAGTCACCATCAAAATTCCAGAAGTCCAAAGTAAGGACAGAACCTTAAAAGTTGTTAGAGAAATGCAACAAAACACTTGTAAAGGTAAACCATTCACAATGACAGCATATTTCTCAACAAAAAAACTTAAAGGCCATGAGATCTTGGAATGAAGTGCTTTAACCCTGAAAATAAAACAGCTTTTAAACCAGACTAATATATTGTACAAAGCTATCTTTCAAAATTGGTTGTGAAATAAGGTCTTTCCATGACAAAGACCTTACAAAACTATACCAAATCAGCTTTCCAATAAATTCCCAAGGACATTTTAGAAGAAGACAGTGAAGTCAACGATGCCAAAGAGGACAATGGAATAAACACAATAAGGAGGCTGAGTGGGTGAGCAGGGCAAGGAAAAGGGATCAGCAACAGGAGAAGAATGCAATGACAAGCCAGAGGCAAGACTTTGCAATAATAATTCTCAGTGTGAACAGTCTTTATTCCCCATCAAAATGCATAGGTTGGCAAGTTAGATTTTTAAAAAATGGCTCCGAAATAGAGATGCATGCACTAAAAATGAAAGGATGGAAAACAATATTCCATGCAACAGGGTACAAAAACAAGCAGGAGAAATTGTTCTATTTTCTGGAAAAAAATGAATTTTAAACCAAAACAAGTTAGAATAGGCAAAAAAAAAGGCCAGGGATATAGCTTAGTTGCACAGTGCCTACCTGGCAAGCACAAGGTCCTGAGTTCGATTCCTGACACACACAAAAAATGAAAGAAGGCATTTACATATTGGTTAAGGGAATATTTCAACAGGAAGGGATAACATTTATAAATATATATGCACTGACCACTGGAATATCCAATGTTATAAAACAAACGCTACTGGACATAAAAGATCAGATAAACATCATAATTATAGTAGGGAACCTAAATACACCCTTGGCACAAATAGATCAACTAGACAAAAAAAATCAACAAAGAAATATCAGAGTCAAACCATCTTCAAACAAATACACTTAATAGATATGTACAGAGTATGCCACCCCACAACAGCAGAATACACATCTTTCTAAGCAGAACTCAGGACTTTCTCCAAAAACTGACCACAGTGCTGGCCCTTAAAGCATGCTTAAATATAAAAGAATTCAATCATTCCATCCAAATCGTGTACAGTGTCAGATTATAGTGCAGTGAAACTAGAAATTAATGACAAAAAACAACAAAGAAATTAGGCAACCACCTGTATATTATATAATACACTTAAATAAACTATGGCTCAGAGAAGATATTAGACAATCCCTAGAATCAAATGATAATGCCAGTGCAACCAACCAGAACCCATGGGACACAGTGAAAACAGTCCCAAAAGGTAAGGTAATTCCAGCGAGTGCCCACATCAGAAATACAGAGCCTGCCCAAATAAGCTAATGATGTAGCTCAAAATCCTAGAAAAAATAAGAACAATCCAAATCAAAAGCTAGTACAAGCAAAGAAATCATAAAGATCAAAGCACCAATTAATGAAATTGAGACTAAGAAAAAAATACAAAGGATCAGTGAACCAAGATCTGGTTCTTTGAAAGAATAAATAATACAGACAAAACTTTAGCTAATCTTACCAAAAGAAGGAAAGAAAATACCAACAAAATTGGAAATGAAAAAGACAGAATTACAATGGACACCATCAAAATTCAGAAGTTTATTATATATATATAAGAAACTGTACTTTAATTAATTGAAGCATTCAGAAGAAATGGATAGATTCCTAGATACATATGAATTACTAAAACTGAACCAAGAAGATATAAGAATCCTGAACAGTCCAAAAATGAGCAATGAAATTTAGGCAATAATAATTTTTTTAAAACTTACCAACAAAAGGCTAAGACCTGATAGATTCACCATTCAATTCTACAAGAACTTCAGGGACTATCTAATGCCAATGTTTTTTAAACTTTTTAATGAAATTAAAATGGAAGTAGTACTGACATAGTTACTCTTTGAAACTAACACTACCTTGATTCCAAAACGAACCACAGACCCAACTAAAAAAGAAATCTACAGATAAAACTCCTTCACGAACATAGATACAAACATCCTCAACAAGGATTGGCAAACAGAATGCAATAAATTATTTAAAAAGTTCATACATCATGACCAAGTTTGCATCATCATGGGAATGCAAGGATGGTTCAACATACACAAATCAAAAAATATATCACATAAAAAGAAGCAAGGACAAAAACACAATCAGGCAAAAGCCTCTGACAAAACCCAACATCCATTCATGATAAAAAACCCTGGAGAAAATTAGTATAGATGGACCTTATCTCAATCGAATAAAAGTCATTTATGACAGATCTACTTCCTACATCTTATTAAATATCAAAAAGCTAAAAGCTATTCCTTTAATCAGGAATAAGATAAATATTCTCTCTCCTGTTTGATATAGTACTCAAAACATTAGCCAGAGAAACCAGGCAAGAGAAAGAAAAGGATCCATACAGGAAAGAAAGAAGCCAAACTACCCTTACTCATGGATCATATGATCCTTTACATAGAAGACCTTAAAAATTCCACCAAAAGACTGCTAGAACTAATGAATTCAGCAAGGCAGCAGGATAGAAAATCAGTGCATAAAAATCAGTAGCATTTCTGTATACTAATAATGAACCCACTGAGAAAGAAATAAGGAAAACAATACCATTCACAATAGCATTTAGAAAAATTAATCACTTAGGAATTACCTTAACAAAGAAAGTCAAAGACCTTTAAAATGAAAATTATAGTATTGCACTGTAATCTAAAAGAAAAAGTGAGACCTAAAAGGACAACAGAAGATATAGAAAAATAGCTCTGTCCCTGGAGAGTCAGAACAAATATTGTCAAAATGGCCATATGTATTGGTTACTTTTCTCTCCTTGCTGAGACAAAATGCACAACACCCAAAATGAAGGAAGGAAAGGTTTATTTAGCTTACAGTTTGTGGAGGTTTCAGTCCACACTTGGCTGGTTCTGAGGCAGAGTGGCACATGGCAGAGAGCAAGTATTCATGGCAGCAGAGCACAGCAAAAACCACAAGAGCAAAAGGGAGAAATGGCTGCAAGCAGCCTCTTTTCTTCCCTTACATTGTAAACAGCCTACCCCCACCCAGGGGGCGTGTAGCACTCACATAATCTCCATGCCCTCCTCTTCCACAGGCTCAGGATGTATACAAAATAAACACCCTGGCTTCCTGCTGAGTGACTCAATCAAACCTCTAGACTCCCCAAGTTGACACAATGTATCAACCATAACACCCTATTTCCAAAAATGGGCTATACATTTAAAGCAATTCTGATAAAAATTCTAACAGCATTCCTCACAAAACTGGAGAAAACAATCATCAAATTCACACAGAATAAGAAAATCCCAGAAGAGCTAAGTCAGTCCTGGACAAAAGGAAAGCAAGAGGTATCAGAATCCCAGATTTCATATTATAGTAAAACCAGTATAATACTAGAACAAAAAAAAATGGGGATTAGTGGACAAAATAAAGGATGCAGAAACAGCCACAGGCATATTTATCATCTGATCGCTGACAAATGGCACAAAAACATACATTGGAGGAAAGACAGCCCTGTAACAAATGGTGCTTGGAAAACTGGTTATATACACGCAGAAGAATTTACTAGACACATATCTCTCACCATGGACTAAATAAATTAGAATGGACCCAGATCCTACATATTAAAATAGAAATACTTAATATGCTGGAAGACATAAGATAGGTAAAACTCTTAAAGACATAGGTATAGTCAAAGACTTTCTGAATAGAGCCCCAGTTCCACAAGAAATAACATCAAGACTCAACATTCAGTATTATATCAGACTAAAAAGCTTCTTACAGCATATAAAACAGCCTACAGAGTGAAGAGATGACCTGCAGAATGCGAAAGCTTTTGCCAGCTATTCCTCAGAAGACTGGTAGGTAAAATATATAAGAAACTCAAAAATATTAGAATATTCAAAATAAAAGACCCAATCAAACAATGGGCTACTGAAGTGAATAGACCCTTCTCAGAAGTAGAAATGGCGAATAACACATGAAAAAATGTTTAACATTTCTGGCCATTGGAGAGATGCAAATTAAAACACCAGTGAGAATCCATCTTACTCCAAAAAAAAAAGACTATTATCAAGAAATCAAATAACAAATGCCGGGGAAGCTGAAAAGAAAACGTATCCCTCTGTATTGTTGGTATGAATAAAAACTAGTCCAACCACTACGGAAAACAGTGTCAGGATGCCTCAGAAAACCAAAAATTAAATTTCCATTTGATCCAGCTATACTTCTTCTGGACCCAGCTGAATACCCAGAAGTACAAACCCAGCTATAGTTCTGCCATATACCAGTGATGCATTCATACCCATGTTTATAGCAGCACAACTCTTAATAGCTAAATCTTGGAGGTAGGGTATATATGCCTCAACAGATGAATAAAGAAAATGTGGTACATATACACAATGGAGTACTACTCTGCCATAAAGAAGGATACATTTGAGTCATTTGTAGGGAAATGGATGTACCCTGAAACAATAATCTTAAGTGAAATGAATCAGACACACAAGTTTAAGTATCACAGTTTCTCCTACATGAGGAACCCAATTTATTTAAAGAGCAAAATACAAGATAGATATTAGGAAACAGGAGATAGGGAGGGGGACTAAGAGATGGGACGGCAATGAGGAGGGTAAGAGGAAGTAAAAGAATTCAGATGCGATGTACATGTATGAACTCCCCACGGTGAATGTAGTCACTATGTACAGCAAGTGTGTTCTGATAAATATAAAAATATTTTAAAATCTGATAAAATAAAAAAAGAAAGCTCAGTTAGCCAGTGTGTGTTGGTACATGATCTGAAAAAAGGGTCACAGTGGAACACATGATTGTGGGGATAGAGGGCATTTAGTACACATTTGTCATTTCTGCAAAACACTTTGCCAGATATAAAAATGGATAAAAAGTGATTGCTGACTTCAGTGTCAGATGAACAAAGGTGAGATCTGAATGTGTTGTAAGTAGCTCTGGCATGATCACAGCTTTATTAAAGAATGAAAAGCTATTGAAGTTTTTTTAAAAAATGAGTAGTTTATGGGTGAGAGAGAATGAAGGAATAGCCATTGATGTGGCAAATACTGGGTAGCTGGCAAATTGATCAAATAGTACTTATTAAGCACCTCTGTACAACAGGTAAATGGGTTTGTGTAGCAGTGGTAGAGAATAACCACTTACAATTTTTCCTTCAGCTTAGCACTTTTTCAGTTCAGCACCCAAAGTCTACTCTTGTACAATATTACCCTGTGCAACCAGGGTGCCCTATGGCTCCTTTGGTGACTCCCAAAGTGCCAGCTTTGTATATGGTAGAAAATCTGTTCACTTGCAACCAATACACATACAGGTTATATGAATGCACTGCCTGACAATGTGTGTGAGGTCTATCATTGTTCTTCACCTACATTTTAGAGTAGTCTTCCCACTCAGCTTGTTATTCAGATGCCAATCATCCCTGAAAACACCCTCATACACATACTCAGATGTGTACCTTACCAATTTTCAACAGATTTCTCAATCCAGTTACTTTGACAACCAAGATTAACCATCCTATTCCTCAACATTATTATTACTTTACAGCAAAATCATTCAAATCTTTTCTTAAAAATTTTTTTGCCAGCTGTTCCTTAGACAAAGGACTACTATGTAGAATACATAAAGAACTCAAAAAAATCAGACCTCCCAAATTTAAAGACCCAATCCAAAAATGGGCACCTGAAATGAGTAGGCACTTCTCAGAGGACAAAGAGGAAATGGCAAATAAATATATGAAAAAATGTTCAGTGTCATTGGTCATTGAGAAATCCAAATTAAAATTACATTGAGGTTTCATCTGATCCCAAAAGAAACGGCTATTATCAAGAACCAAACCAATAACAAATGCCAATGGGGCTTGGGAAAAAGGAACCCTTCTCCACTGTTGTTGGGAGTATAGACTGGTGCAACCACTCTGGAAATAACTGTGGCAATTCCTCAAAAAACTAAGACTAGTTTGACCCAGCCATTCCCCTCTGAGTATGTTCCCAAAAGAATTAAAAGCATCACACCACAGCAACCTATGCACACCCATGTTTACAGTTTGCAATAGCTAAACCTTGGAAACAGCCCAAATGCCCATCAACTGATGAATGCATAAAGAGGATGTGGGGTTTTTTTTAATACAATGGGGGTACTACTCTTCATGAAAAAGGATAAGCTTGAGACATTTTTAGCTAAATGGATGTACTTTGAGGCTGGCCTCTTAAATGGAAATAAATCAGACACACGTGTAAATACTGCATTGTTTCTCTGGTGTGAGAAACAGAAAGTGTAAATAAGAACCAAAATGTATAATAGATATTGTGAAATAGAAAGAAAATATCCAAATGGGAAGGGGGACTAGAGAGGGAGGAAGGGGAAAGGAAAAGAGAAAATGATAAGAAAAGAAGGAAAAACTGGAAACAAAACTTTTGTAAATAGGGAGGAGGTGTTGAAGGAAGAGTAGGGGAATGGGAAAAAAATCATCAAGTTACATCATGTACAAGTACAAATTCCCTGTAAAGAATGTAATCACTATGTGTACCTTAAAAATACAAAGGAATTTAATTAATTTAAACAAAAACATGCTTTGAGTTCAATTTCTAAAAATTTATGTGCACTTACTTATAGCTTAAGTTTTAATCTGGTCTAAAGAAAATTCCATTCAAAGAATGTGTACTCTGCTACTGTTCAGTGGAATGTTTGACAGATACAATGTTAGCCTTAGCTGATTTATAGTGTTATGCAAGTCTTACGTTTCCCTGTTCACTTTCCTCGCCCAACTGACTACCTATTATTTAAAGTAACACATTCAAGTGTCTTAATTATTAGTGTCAAACTGTTTTCTCCCTTCAATTCTGTCAGTTTTTACATGCATTTTGAGACTGTTACATCTTTTTCATGTTCTGATCCTATCATTATAAAATGTCTTTGTAAGAAGAAAACTTTGTCTTTACATCTATTTTGAATGTCTCTGATAGCATACAGTAGTCTTGTGTTCATTTAAAAAAACATTCTGCCAATGCTTGCTTTTTAATTGAAATGTTTAACTCATTCACATTTAATATAATTATTGGTAATATGTGATTTGTAGTAAATAAATCCTTTCTAGTGTACAATTCAAATTTTTGCCATTTATTTTGTGGCTTGTTTTTGTTATTTTCTGAGTGGTTGTCCCGGATATTACAATTACTATGTACAACTAGCTCAGATTAATATCAATTTAATTATAATGGTATATAAAACCATTTTCTTAAGTGGCTTTATTCTTTCCCCTTCCTTTCTTTGTGCTGTTATCAGGTAAACTACATCTTTATACATTATATGCCTACCCATGCACTTACAATTTTTGCTTCATGTGTTATGTTGACTTTCATAGCTACTTTTCTCAGGGCTCTTTATTTCTTCACATAGATTTTATTATCTCCTGGTTTTTTCATTTTAGTTTAAAACATTTCCTTTAGTACTTCTTGTATAGCATGTTGGTTAGCGAAAAACTATCAGTTCTTCTTCAGAAAAGAATGTCTTCATTTCTCCTTCAATTTTGAAGGATACTTTTGCTAGATACTATTATATATTTTTACTAGAACATGTATTTTATTTTGCTCATTGTTACTGTTATTATTTTAGTACTAGAGATTGAACGCAGTGCCTTCACACTGAGCTACATTCCCAGTCCTTTTCAAAATATTTTCTTTGGAAACAGTCTCACCAAGTTGCTAAATTGTCTGTTTTGGGATTGGACTTGTGATCCTTCTGTCTCAGGCTCCAAGAGGATGGGGATTACAGGTACATGCGAACATTCCTAGCTTATGTATTAAATCCTTGATTGGTGGTCTTTTTCTTTCTTCATTTTTGAATATGTCATCCTACTGGTTTCTGGCCTCCATTGTTTCTCATAAGAAATCAGCTGTTGACTGAGAATCTTATGTGTGGTGAGTTGCTTCTCTTCTTCCTTTCAAAATTTTTTGTCTTCAACAGTTTGATTACGATGTTTCAGTGTTTATCTTCTTGGGTTTATCTTACTTGTAGTTCACCGAGCTTCTTGGGTATGCAGATTAATGCTTTTATCAGGTTTTGGAAGTCGTCTGCCATTGTTCCTTTAAATAATCTTTTTGTCTCTTTCTTTCTTACTTTTATTCTAAGACCCCCATTATGTAAATGTCGGTCGCCTTCATGGCTACCAACATTGTTAGGCTTAGCTTAACAGGTCTCTTAGTTTCTGCTTATTTTTGTTTCTATTCTTCAGACTAGATAAAATCAATTAACCCACCTTTAAGTTAGCAGATTCTTCGCCTGCTCAAATATACTGTTAAGCCCTCCCATTGAATTTTTCACTTGTTATATTTTCAAATGCACCTTTCTTTTGAATTATTTTTTATAATTTCTATCCTCTATGTCTTTATTAATATTCTCTATTTGGAGAGACACCATTCTCATATTTAGTCCTTTAGACATGGTTTCCATTAATTCTTTGAACATATTTAAAGCAGCTGATTAAAAGTCTTTTTCTAGTCAGGTGCGGTGCCACATGCCTTGGGAATCCCAGCACTTGGGAAGTTGAGGCAGGAAGGAAAAAGGACTGAGAGAGTTAAAGACCAGCCTGGGTTACACAGTGAGGTCAAGTTCAGCATAAACTATACAGTGAGACACTGTCTAGTTCTTTGTCTAGTAAGTCTAGCATCTAGGCTTCCTAACTGATATTTTCTACTGACTATTTTTTTCCTATGTGAGGATATTTTAGTCAACTTTTCATTGCTGTGACCAAATATCTAAGATAAAAAGGTTCCAAACATAAAAGGGAACCTCTGTGCCACTGTGTTAACCAAGAAGACATCAATGTTCATCCCATGCAGAGGAAAAACAGGTAGTAAAGGAAGAGAGGTTTATTCTGGCTCATGGTTTCAGTTCATCATTGGCTGGTTCCATGGCTTTTATGCCCGGATCAATGCAGAAACATCATGGCAGAAAGGCACAGCGGAGGAAAGCTGCTCGCATCACGGTGCCAAGAAGCAAGGAGCAGGGAAGAGCCTTGAGAGAGTTATACTCTTCAAACCCATGCCTTCTGTGACCTGCTTGCTCCGATCAGGTCCTATCTTCTAATGGCCCTTTCAGCTGTGAGTTCATTGATGAGTTAATCCATGGATCAGTTTAGTGCCCTCACAATCCAGTCACCCCCTCAAGGTCCCATCACTGAACATTACTGCATTGGGGATTAAGTCCTCAACACATGAATCTTTGAGGATACTTCATACTTAAACAATACAGTGGACCATGCTTGTTTCTTTTGCTGTCTTTCTGTCTGTCTGTCTGTCTGGTAGTGGAGGTGATGGTGGTGGTTGTTATTGTTGTTGTTAAAAACTGGACGGTGTACACGATATAATGTGACAGCTCTGGAAATCAAACTCCTTCCTTTTCCCAGGGTTTACTTTGTATTGTGGTTATTCGGTTTGCTGACTTAATCTGAATTAATTCTGTAGACTATTCTTTGTAGGATGTGGACATTGAAATCTGCTTGGTTTACACAGTGGTCAGCTAACAGTTGGATACAGATTCCCTCTGATGTTTGGAGTGGTAAGTTTCACAGTTTTCACCAGTGGCTTTACGTGTATATTCAAGTGTGCCTTTACCATCAGCCAGGCAGTTTACAACTCCACTTTGACCTTTATTTCTTTGGATGTGAAGAGCCTCACGGTCAGCCAAAGGTGAAAGCTTTGGGCCTTTTCAGATCTTTCCTAAATATCCAAAATCCTAGACAGGCTTATAATCCAAGGTCTGCTCTGACCCTCTATATCCATAAGAATATGTCACAGCTTTTCAGAGCTCCCTATGGACATCTCTTTCCCCAGTTTTTCTTTAAAACATTTCAGTTGCCCTAATGTGTGCCCTGTTATTTATACCCCAGGAAGCCATGATATTAACTGCCTCTGACTTACTGTCTTCAATAAGCATCCCCAGGACAAAGGCTTGGTGAGACCCAACTCAGGCCACATAAAGACAGTCTGGCGAGCGGGACCATCCACAGACCTCCTGATCCGGTACAAGAACGACATTTCCCCTGGAGCAGGGCTTTTAATAAGCTCCAGCCTCTTTTTGTCCACTCCAGTGGATTCCAGGAGCCCAATTTTCACCATAGTTGAAGGATACTGGTTTTCAAGGCTACCATGGAGCTAGTGAGAATGTGATGGGCATAGAGCGGCAAAGCTCACTGCTATCACCAAAATTAAGACTGTGGTCTTGAATAAATGCTCCCCAGATTGCTGAAAGCCTTTGGTTAATTTTCAAATTTCTGAAAAAAAAATATAGAGTTTGACCATTTTTTTTTCAGTGTTCTTGTAGCTTTTCATGAAGAAAATAAATTTTGGAGGTCCCTGGTTTGGCTTTTTCACTGATGTCACATCCAAACATACTTTTAAACACACTGCCAAACTCACCAAACAGTAATGAAAGTACTAACTCTCTCTGTCTCTCTCTCTGTCTCTCTCTCTCTCTCTTTCTCTCTCTCTCTCTCTCTCTCTCTCTCTCTCTCTCTCTCTCTCACACACACACACACACACACACACACACACACACACTCTCACACATGTAGTCTAGAGCTGAAACTAAAGTGGTGTGCCAACGCAGAAGCCAGGGATGCTCTGGAAACATGCCAAAACCAAAAACCTAAAGCTTTTTTGGTTAACACTGTGGCTGCCTAAAATGACAGATAGTAGTTGGGACAAACCACAGACTAACCGCTTCTCCCCCCAGAAAATCTGGAACTCGGATGACAATAGAAGACTTTGAAATGTGCTTAACACAGTCCTGAGATAGTAGAGTTTTGCTGGTTAATGATAGGATTTAAATCTGACACAGAGAAATTGAATCTCAGACCTTCACATAAATCCAGGAACCCAAACTGGCCTTTTCAACATTGATTGAAAAGATAAACTTGAAAAGATCTGCGTGCTGGAGAAGTGAACCAACAAACACATCATTCAGTCTCTGCAGGCAAAAATCTTACATAATGTTTTATAACCAGCTTTACCCTCATGCTTGGAGTTGAATTTATAATAGACTCATATTCCAAGAAGCACCAGTCTAATAAATGAAAGTGAAATGGCTACTTGCTCAGAGCATCCAGCAGACACCAAGACAAATATGTAATCCCAAACCAAGCCAAATAAATCCCTCAGGATCCCGAAAATTAAAGTTCAGTCAAATATGATTTATTATATGTTTATATGATTTATTACATAAGACCTAGAAACTAAACAGCCTTGAAAACCATAGATCAAAAATGCCAGCCCCAGTGAGCCTCCCCCTGCCTCATCTGCCACAGAGTGACAACCAGGCGAGAGACTAATGGTGACACCGAAGGCAAGGCGTTTTTGAGCTCTAGTTTTTAAGCCTGATTTTTTTTTAGATAGGTCTTATATTTGGAGAAAATAATAAGAGCATAAGATCTCATATACATGTGAGGAATCAAACTACCACGAACAGAAGACAAAGGAAACTACAGGTAGAAGAAAAAGACACGGAAACACTGCATATATTAAAGGTACAACAAACTTTACACCCAGGAAGTAGACTTAAAACTAGGTCTAAAGTGAAAAGTTAGAGGTCAGTACCATGAGGTGCAGAAAGGGCCATTGACCCACTCTGGAACTTCAAAGTATATTTTCTAAAGGAAATGATGCTTCAGCTCAGACTTCAAGGATGGTAGGTAATTAGCAAGAATGGAAAAAAATGTGGTGAAAGAATTATAGAGAGAAAAATCATAATAAACAAATACTATAAATAGAAGCATTGAACAAAAGGGGGAGCTCAGGGGAAATAGGGCACATTCAGCTCTTACAAATGCAAAACAGGGAGTTGCAGGAGAAACTGCAGAAATACAGTCCTGTGCCCCACTTAGAAAGTACAGACAAAAACCTTGAAGACATAGGAGTAGGCAGAGAGTTCATGAACAAAAATCAAACTGCAAGGGAAACACTTCAAAGAATCAATAACTGGGACCTCATCTTACTGAAAAGTTTTTGCACCTTTAAAGAAATCACCAGCAGAGTAAAAAGAAAACCCACAAATTGGGAAAAAATCCTAGCTAGATGTCCCTCGGACAAAGGTCTTCTATCTAGAACATACAAAGAATTAAAAAACATGAACCTGTCCAAATTCAAAGACCCAATCCACAAATGGGCATCTGAGATGAATACACAGTTCTCAGATAAAGAAATACAAGGGCAAATAAATATATGAGAAAATGTTCTACATCTTTAGTCATTTGAGAAATGCAAATGAAAACAACATTAAGATTTCATCTCACCCCAGTAAGATTGGTCAGCATCAAGAAATCATCCAATAACAAATGCTGGCGAGGCTATGGAGAAATAGGAACTCTCCTGCACTGTTGGTGGGAATGCAGACTGGTGAAACCACTGTGGAGATCGGTTTGGAGATTCCTCAGCAAACTAGGTCTAGAGGTCCCAGCCAACCCAGCTATTCCCCTTCTGGGTGTTTTCCCAGAAGATCTGAAAACATTGTATCACTGTGATATATGTGCACCCATGTTTATAGCAGCACAATTTGTAATAGCTAAATGGTGGAAGCAACCCAAATGTCCATCCACAGAGGACTGGATTAAAAAACTGTGGCGTTTTTACACAATGGAATATTACTCAGCTGTAAAGAGGGATGATCTGGGGGCTTTTATAGGCAAATCGTCACAATTAGAGACCGTACTCATAAGTGAGGTAAATTGGATATGCATGTGCAAACAGCATATAGTATCATTAGTGTAGGAACCTAGAGTTGAAAATATAGATCGGGAGGTATGGAGACTGCTCAAGGGTAGAGAGCAATTGGGATGAAGGGAAGGAGAGAAGGAAGAGGGGGATAGTGTGTAGGTGTGTATGTATGTGAGGGATGGCTGACGTGGTCGCACTATTGTCTGTCATTTTGATGTGGGGAACAATTGATGATTAGTTGTTTGATCAATCTTGTATGTCTATTTGTATTGTCCTGAGCATACACTTTGAAGTTGTCAACGTGTAATACAACAACCGTTGTTGATCCCCTGCCGCCTTGTCTGTAGTTCGGTTTTTGTACTGTTCTTGTGCTACTGTGTGTATGTTTGTTGCTGTTTTTGTTCTTTTACTTTTAAAATAAAAAAAAGCAAGTACAGACTTTATTTAGTAAGGAATAAAGAATCATTGAAGGATTTTTAAGAAGTGAAGCTTCACGATCGCTTTCTTCTAGGTAGGTTGTTTGTCAGTTGTGATGGGAAAGAATTCAAGAGGGAGCACACTGAATGGCCATGGATCAGTTAGAAGGCTATTGTGCAGCTTACAGAGAGATGTCAAGCATCTGAAAGGCCACAGTGGTAGTAAGAATGGACAGCAGGGATAGATCAAGATATCAGACAAAATCAGTAAATCTTGTGTGGAGAATGAAGGAGAAAGAATTATTGCTGTTTCTTCCTTGGATGACTGGGTGCTACTTATTGATAATGGAAATGAAAAGGATGAGTGGGTTGGCAGCAGAGCATTATAATGGATGAAGTATTAAAAATGTTATGTTTAGGGTACTGTGGCAAACCAAGGCTGGAAGTGATTAAAAACAACTAAATGTATTAGTCTGAAGCCCTGAGAAGGAGGAAACGTCAATAACTAGCCGCTTGAATGGGTAATTTACCTAAGAAGACTACAAAGAGAAAAGAGCAGCAGCTTCAAGGGTAGCATCTTCAGTGAGAGTACAATCAGAAATGCAGGAAAAGCTTGATACTTTTTGGAATGAGGTAGTTTATAAGCAAAATTATACACCAAAAATAAATTCTCATGATATCAAAATACTAAAATTCAACCTAATCACAAGGAAAATAAAATGGTTAATATGGCCTATTCGCTTCAGAAAATATAGTTATTTAACGAGTTGACATAAACATATATGTTTATGACTAAACGTTAAGTTTTCCTAACTTTAAAAAAAACTGCATAACGAAGTTCACAAAGAATTCTTCCTATGATATTACTATAATGGAGAAAGAATTTTCAATACATATTTCCTCACAATGAGATCACACTTCACTGTCAAATGGCTATAATCAAAAAGATAATAACAAGAGTTGACAAAAATGTGGAGAAACTAGAACTCTCATATATTGCTAGTGAGACTGTAAAGTGCTGTAGCCACTTTGGAAAATAGCTTGGCAGTTCCTCATAGATGTTAAACCCTATGACCAAACAATTCTATTTTTAGGTATAGTACATACCCAAGTAAAATGAAAACATACATCCACACAAAGATTTGCATGCAAATGTGCACAACAGCCTCGTTCATAATAACCAAAAAAATTAACAACCCAAATGTCTATCGACTGATAATGGATATTTAAAATGTGGTATTATCTATTCAATGAACTAGTATTCAAAGATAAAAGGGAAAGAAGTATGGACATATAGTACATGGTTGAATGAACCTCAGTAAAACAGACATTCATAAAAGACAACAAACTATGGGATTCTATTTATATGCATTGTCTAGCATATCTATCCTAGGCCTCAAGTGGGGTATTTGGAAGAGAATAAGGAAATGACTAGTTATGAATATAGGGTTTCTTTTTTGGTGTGATGAAAAATCAGAGTGCTGATATATGTATAGAGTAATAGCTACACAACCGTACAAACATAAAACCCATTGAACTGTGTACTTTAAAAGGGTGAATTGTCAGTATATGAATTATAGTAAGTCCCAGACTTACAAACCAGTCAATTCTGGAGAATCTTTGTAAGTCAGGCTCCTTCCTAAGTCCAACAAAGCGAGTCTCAGCACACTTGTGAAAGTTCACAACTAGAATGTTAAGTTGAGAACTTACCGTATACCTCATAAAGCTTTTTAAAAACCTTCACTTGCTTTCACGTCTAGAGGAGACAAAGATAACTACAGTTCCCATCTAACATTTCATCCATTTATATGGAGAATGAGTTTCTTTTCCTCAATAAATGCAAAATGTATCAATACATGAGGTTTTGAAGATAATAGCCTCGGATTTTCTACCCTAGTACACAGACTGTCCTCCAGTCCTGTCTGTTGGAGGTATCCCAGCAACCTTAGGAAATGAAGGGGCATGGCAGGTGATCCTACATTTGCTCCCCAAGAGATTTGTCTCTGCACATTAACCTCAATTCCCACACACCTTTCCCTTTCGCTGGATTAAGAGCTTCACTGCCAAGGTGAACTCTTCTGGCAGCAAGTCCAGCAGGACCGTGGGTCTCCTCCACATTCTGGACATAGATTGCACTGGTCAGCTTTCTTGCTGTTGTGCCCAAAGATGTGACACCAACAACTTAAAGGAGGAAGGATTTCTTTTTTGTTCCATTTCCAAGGGTTGAGTCAATGGTCCAAGGCAGGAATGTCAGAACAGAGGGCATGGCAGAGGAAAGCTGTTCACCTCACAGCTGCAGGAAGCGGGTAAGGGTCAAAGCAAGAGGCAGATCCTTCAAAGGCGGCTTCAGTTACCCACCTCCTCTGAATGGCCCCGCCTCCTAACAGCAATGGACCAATCAGTGGAATAACCCATTGACGAATATACTGCAACCATGATCCAATCACTTTCCAAAGCCTCAGAAGGTCTGGAAGACATGATAGATCTAAACCACAGCACAAATCCCATAGGAAGAGAATCTAGGAAACTTACTTTTCCGTGTGGAGGGAAGAGCAGGTGGCACTTTGGGGACTCCCCATCTTCCCAACAAATCCTGACATTTCTAGGAAAGGGCTAAATAAACTGTTGGCCAAAACAAGAGACAACTACAGCCAGGCCAGAGCAAACGCCTCAAAACTCTGGCCCTGTTAAAGCATCTTGCTTGCTCCTTGTATGTCTCACTGTAAGGGCACACTTATAGATTAGCAGACTTGTAGGTACATTATAGGAAAAGCTAAATTCAATTCATAGCCTGTGACTATGCTCATACTGCCTGTCACATAGATGGACTACATGATGGTCTTCATGATGTCTACTTTTCTTTGATAATGCACTGGGCCAGCTTGACTGTGTCCAGCTCATGTTTTCCTTAGTTAGAAAAATGTATTTTATTTCCAACTTGCTTCAGGGACTTCACGTCTGGGACAGACTGGCCCAGTCAAGGCCCCATTTAACTCCACTTCCTCTGCTCACAGCCCTCTTCCCCATTTTTCAAAATGTTAAACAATTCCTTTTAAGTAAACCTGCCAGACAATGTATGACATGATTCTTGTATGCCATGTCACCAATCATGTAATAACCTGCTATCAGCTTTGTACTTCCTACTCACAAACCCTATTTAAACTGAACTCAAACCTGACTCTGGGCTGGTGATTTGAACCTGTAGGTTGCTCAGCCCACTAGGGTAATAAAAGTTGCCTTCTAAGTCCTCCATGCAGAAAGTCTTCCATTTGGATTGATACTGGGTTTTCTGCTACATCACAATTCTGCTAGGTAGTATTAATAAATAGCTGTGGAACAGGAAATCTGCATCTGAGGTTCTGCCTTTTATCCAAATTGGAAGCTAGGCATAGTGGCACATGCCGGTAATCTCAGCACTCTGGGAGGCTGAGACAGGAGGACAGCAAATTCAAGTCCAGCCTGGGCTATGGAGCGATACCCTGTCTCCAACAAATAAAAATTTAAAAAGAGCTGGGGATGTAGCTCAGAGTAAAGGCCCTGGGTTCAAGCCTCACTACTGCAAAATCAAAGCAAAACAGAACAAAACCCAAAGTTTGATAAACAGCAGTGGGGACTGTTACTATCTCCGTCTTTCCAGAGAGCTCCACTAGAAAGGATTTCCACACCTCTCGCCCAAACCTAGAGGGCTCTGGGCTCTGGGCTCTGGGCTCTGGGCTCTGAGCTCTCCCAGGCCACTGCTTGTGGCCCATGTACAGGTCAGGGCTGTGGGAAGAACCCACACAGGATATCACCCCAGTTCTTGTCCCCGCAGAAGCATGGGAAGGAACCTGGTTTCCTCAAAAGTCCGCCCCGCCCACGCGGCCCCGCCCACGCGCATCGCCCACACGAGCCCCTACTTGCCTAAGGAGCCGCGGTCAGTCCCGCCCACACTCCGGCCCCACCCCTGTGTAGTGGGTGGGGCCTCTTCCCGGACAGAACCCCTGAGGCTCCTTTGGTTGCCAAGTGTTTTTTTTTTTTTTAAATGTTAATGTGTTAGTACATGTTTGCAGTTCACGCAGTTTACAATCGTCTTGGGAGTGGTTACATGTACAAATTAGGCACGTGGCCTTTGAGTGCTAATCGCACGTAAAACTGGGGGGAGAGCGGGATAGACAGGGTTTTCCTCCTTTAGGCAAGGCAGACAGCCAAATCGAAAGAACGGCAGTGCAAAAACTGCTGGAATGAAGGAAGGGACAGGAACCATCTCCCAGGGGAATGTCTTTTCAAATTAAAGGCAGAAACCAGATCTGGTAGCTCAGGCCTTTGATCCCAGCGCTCCGGGAGGCAGAGGCAGAAAATCGAAAATTCGAGCCCAGCCTGGATAATTTAACGATTTAGCTAGATTCTGTCTCAAATTTTTATTTTAGTTTATTTCAGGGTTTGTTGTTGTTAGTACATGTTTGCAGTACATAGCACACTTGTCTTGGAGAGCACGTGTACATCACGCATCTGTTCCCCACCCCCACCCCTCGCCCACTCCCTGAGTTTTGCAGCTCTTGGTCCGCTGCCCATTTGCAAAAGCTCGAGTTTCATCATCCCGTTTCCTTCCTCTCCTTACGCCCCTCTCCATTTCTTGCTCACACCTCCATTTGAAAAGATCTTCTACTATTTATCTATGTTCTGTTTCACTCTTTCAAGACATCCTCTCATGTAAGAGAAACCAGGCCGTATTTAATCTTGTATGACTTATTTCATTCAATATGATTTCAAGTTGCACCCATTTACCCACAAATGCCCAAGTTTCTTTCATTATGGCAGAGTACTGCTCCGCTGTGTATAAATACCATATTTTCTTTATTCATTCATATGTTCAATTTTTTTTTTTAATTCAACAAAGGTTGACAATGAGGATTTAGCAAAGCTTACGTTATGTGTGTCACTACACTTAGAGAGGCTCAGGTATGAGACAGTCCTGACAATGTCACACTAAACATCAAAGATTGGACATTAGTAATTTATAAGATATCTCTATAGACAGGTGCATTCTTAGTGGCATCCTATCAAGGGATAACAAACTAGGTAAACATTTCCTTATGTCATTTAGTACCTTGTAATTCTAAATGTGTTTCAAAATCAGTAATGTCATGATTGTCATGCTCAAATGCTGGGTAGTCACTGATTTCAAGTTTTCACTGTAAAACTTTTTAATTGTGATCTGTTAAAAAAAAAAAAAGGACTAAAGCCTAATCCAAGGAGAATTAAACAGGAACACTGACCCGACAGAGGCTGTCAGCCCCTTTTACACTCCTGTCATCTCCTAGAGATGGGATCAAAACCTGTGCCTCATTAATGAGGCTGTGGTGGCTCCACATGTGGTGGTGCCCAATCCTTCCACCTTACTGACACCGATACCAGCCTCAATCAGCTGCTTTTCTGTCTTAGATCTTAAGGACATTTTTGGGGGTTCCTTTAGCTCCTGAGAGTCAGAGCCTCTTTGCTTTTAAAAGCCCACTAATGGGGGTGGGACAACTGACCTGGACAGTCCCTCCCCAGGGGTGAGACAGTCCCCATCTTTTTGTCCTGGAGGTAGATGAGCTGATCTGTGAGGATACAGACTTTGAGAAAGAACTGGCTTGTCCTTAACTTTCCAGCCTCCTAGTGTACTAAGCTGTCCTGGAGGAAGGCCCAAATCTGCCAGTCTCAGGTCACCTATTTAGGGCTGCTCAACTCAGTCCACTCTAGACTTCCCTTTGCCAAAACATATCAAACAGCTGAGAGCCTTTCTGGGGGTGACTGGGCTTTACAAAATTTAGCTTCCAAGAAATGCTTAAAAGATCAGGTTCTTTTTGCAGCTTCTTGAGAAGACCTAGGCCTTAGACATCCTAACGGTGGCATGAAAAATAAACTATACTATTATGAAAGCTAAATGCTGTGTATACATTCTGATTTTTCTGTTAACATCTGTGTGCAAGGGGAACAATATAATACAGGATAGATATTTTATAAGATTATTTATAATAGTCACCCAAAGACTCATTGACAAGAGAGTGCAGGAAATCTGTCCACACATTAAGGACCAAAGAATCCAGCTGAGGGCCTGCATCACATGATAATGTCCTTCATCAATCCAGCTAAAGACCTAGAGCACGTAACAATGCCTCCCACGAGTCTGCAGGCCTAAAGCCTATAATAATATCTCATCCTGGACTGTTTCACGGATTTGTGCTGAAAGACCCAAAGGTCAGTGGTGGAATTTAGAAAGTCTGTGCCAGCAGGATGAATAAAGGATCTTTACTAGCAGGCTGAGGGATCACACTGAGCCAGGAAACAATGCTCAAAATAAGAACCAGAACTCCCCCGAAAGGTACCACAGCCATCCTCAGCAGCAGTGAGGTCCCGAGCTCCTCTCATGATCAGGACAGCTGCGTTCCCATCAGGAAAGCCAACACAACAAGCTTCTCCAGGAGACCGGCACTGCACCGTCTCCCTCTCTGGAGCCAGGAAGCGATGCTCAAAGTGAGGACCAGAGCTCCCCAAAGTGAACCGAACCTATTCTCAGTGCCAACAAGGTCCTGAGTTCCTTGGAGGATGAAAACAGCCAAGTCCACCAGGAAAGCCAGCATAACAAGCTCCTCCAAAACAACCAACAGCTCCTTACAGCTTCTACGAGCCCCTAAAAGCCTTTTTCAGTTCCCAACAGCCTCACTTCTCCAGTTCTGCCTCTTATGCTGCAGGCAACAGTCCCCAGGTGGACCTCCCACACCCAGTACCACGCTTACCCAATGCAGCTGGGGGTTACAGGTTGACCACCAGTTGTCAGTCTAGCACAACATCTCAATAGCTGTTCAAGATGTGAAATGTTAGCGTCAGTTAGCCCTGTCAGAGTCTGCAGCTCCCTAGACCTTTTCCCTACCCTCTTTGTGGTAGCCCATTACTGGCTGTTCCTGGTAGAAACAACTGTTGGCTATATTAATAATAGTCTCATAGTTCTTATGGTCTGGCCGATGCATACTTCACTGGCTCTTTGGTTTTATTGTTTCTAGACTTAAAGCTGCACAATAGGCTAAAAATCTAGATAAGATCACAAAATTACCTACTCCGCTATACCACTGACATAACTGACCTGCCCTTGCTGGGTGTTGGACAACTGAGGTTTGAGAGACCAAAGCTGAAAAGGTAACTGGGCTAAGGAGACAGCTAATATTTTGGCCTTGGCCCTCCAAGGTCAACAAAGACTCAAGATAGGAGAGAACCTTTCTACAAGATCCTACAATCTTGGTGAGTCGAACAACCTCCTGGGTAAGGAGATTGCTAGATGCCAGAGGACAGGCGTCAGCATGTGTACATCATGCTTAGAAAACAGGGTCACTACAGAGAAAAATGTTTGCATGCTTCCAAAGAGAGCCATGTGGTCTCACACAGACCATGACCCATCCTGGTAGATGACACATCTAACAGAGAAAGAACTAAGAGCTAAGAGGCTCTGGCTATGACCCAGAAAGTAGTACCTAAAGAGACTTACCTGACATTAATAGACAATAACAGGTAAAAATTTTGGTCAACAAAGACCTTGCTTTAACTTGGTCTTAAACACTTAACAACACAAACATACAGCCAGATAGATAGATAATGATAACAACGTAGGCTAGACATAGAGGGGGCTCCAAGCACTGCCTCTTGCTGGCAGCTTCTAGCCACATCTGTGGACAGGTGTGAAAGCTAGGTGGTAACAGTGGCTATTCCAATCCCTTAAAGATAGTATGCCTTTCCCAGACTACCTTTTCATTCTGTTGCTCATGATTTGTTCATACATGCTGTAATCTCTTAGTAAAGCTTGTTTATTCTCACCTAGAGGCTGCCAAGTCCCAAGTGATCATACAGGCAGAGGTGCCAGACCCCTCCTTCTACCACACCAAGGCCCAGCCCGCCCTACCCAGGACTTCCACCCACGGCCTCCTCACAGCCCCACACAGCTTAAAAAAGCCAGATCAGGCATTGCCCATTTACCCAACAGGATTAGATCGACCTCTCACAGGGGAACTACAAGGACAGGTGGCACTGTAGGTAGGGAAAAGACAAAGGCCTCATGGAGGCCTTTAGAATTAAAAAAAAAAAAGAACAAATGGACAGAAGGCCTAGGTTAAGATCAAAGACAGTCAAGACAGCAGATCAGATATCGCCAATGCCCAGCTGGGAAATGTAAAAGGTGCCAGTCCCCAAGAAAAATAGCTCTTGGGCTCAGCTCTAAAGCGCCCCCTACCACCTCACATAGCTGTCTTTCTTTTCCATCTATTTCCCCCAAATAAACCATCTTTCGTTATACTAAACATTGCCCTGTTTTAGTTCTGTACTGATGCGGGGTTTAAGATTACTGGGAGCTGCGTTTTCAGCAGAGCGTGGCATGGTGTGACGTGGCAATGAAGCTGGAAATGGAGAGATGCCGAATTCTGATGACGTCGGCTGAGCCTGGTGTCAGTGACACTGCCTCACGTCGCTCTGTGCTCGGACTTTCAGTGATGTGGGTGGCAATATTCCCTTTTGTGTTTAGGTTGGGCGGATTGTACCCTCCGTTGCTTTCACAGAAAGGATTTCTCACAACGCTAAGGGGTTCTCCACTCCTGCTTTTTGCTTCTGAGCTAGTTCATTAAATGTGCACTGTTATCTTTGTGCCTCAGTTTCTCTTTCTGTCAAAGGAAACGAACAACATACAAAGTTGTAAGACTAAAAGTATAATGAATTTTAAAACGTAAATTTTTTCCACAATATTGAGGTTCAACAAACATTATATGAATTTTTCCAAATCAAGCCTGGCTCTCTGCTTTCATGCATAAATGTGAGAGGATATTTTGTGTTAGTTATTACTGGAAAACTTTTTCACTGTTTAGCATGTTGTATGTCCTCTTAAAAAATTAATAAAGAATCGTGCTTCAGTTTGTAATAGTTGCACCCAGAGTTTTCAAATTTGTGAAATATAGTTAAGTTATAGGATTCAGGAATATAAAATCTAAATTTTCATGAATTCCTGAAATCATATTATCTTATAATTTTATAACATTGTTTATATATTTTAATAAAAGCAGAAATGCTAAGCTTAGTAATACTTTAAAAAAGAAAAGGCCAGGTGTGGTGGTGCACCCCTAGAATCCCAGCACTTGGGAGGCTGAGGCAGGAGGGTCATTGCAAATTCAAGGCCAGCCTGGGCTACAAAGTGAGTTCAAGGCCAACCTGAACTGCATAGCGAGACCTGTTTCAAAAGGACACACACACACACACAAAAAGGAAAAGAAAAAACGTCATGGCCTAGGGCTGGGCACACTGGCACACGCCTGTAGTTACCAAGAGTGGGAAGGCTGAGGTAGGAAGATACTTTGAGACCAGCATGGACCGTACAGCAAGAGCCCATCTCAAAAACACAGAAACTAACAAAAAACACCAAATAAGCAAACCCACAGCAAACGTTTACATAATTACTGAGCAGTACTACACGGAATGGGGTCTAAATAGCCAGTAGGAACACATCTACTTTCTTAGAAGATCACTCTTTAGAATTCGCATAGCACATACTCTGTGTATAAACCTACTGTTTTAAATTTTATTGACAAGAGAACTCACTCGGCAGAAAGAGACATGAGCACACAGTTATAACACATAAACAGCTACAGACAAGACTGACAAGATCATGACCACTTCCCTCTTATGTCAAGTAGGGAGAGAGGAGTTTCTATAGAGGTGAATTATCTCTCCCGTTCTTGCAAGCCCAAACTTCTTCCTGCACTTGGTACTGCCAGAAAGCTCTTCTCTCCACTTGCATGATAGGCTGTCTGTCTCAGTCCCAAGCTCAAAGAGCAGATTTTGAATCTCAGGGACAGTGGCAACATGTCCCTCAGGCTACCTGGCTTTCCCAGTAAAGATAAACCTTGTTCTGGTAACCCAAGGCCAATGAGTGTCTAATTTGGGCGCTGAATCCCAGTGAGGTGGAAGTTCTAGATGACAGACCTCAAGGAGATGTGTTCCTTGCACAGACGGGGCCCTTGTCCTCAGCCTGCAGATGGCTTGGTTCACACTGCCAGGGGCCACTGGTGATTAACTCAATCTTATCATTCCAGAGATTCCGAGGCTTTTAGGAAATGGCCGGAACTGAAGACAAAGATCAAATATTTACCTTTTTTTGTAGTATGACAGCTCAATAACCAAAACTTCCAGCATCTGTAACTAGATACTGCAGTCTTTCACCACTAAATTCTGCTATATATGTGACACATTTTAGGCTTTCTGTTTCCTGTTATTCACTTATACATCTGTCTCTGCATCGATGCCAAACATTTAACTTAACTTTACAGCAATTGTTTAAGCAGGAACAGATCCTGTCCATTCCCAGTACCAAAAAAAAGATGTACGGGACCAGGCTCTAGGACAGAACCCGCACTTTGGTGCCCCTTCCTCAGAAAGTTTCAGATCAGCTTGCCCAATACTGTAAAAATAAATGCTCTTGAAATTTTTATTAGAATCACATCAAATTTGTAGATTAATATTGGGAGAATTAACATTATCATTCTGTCCCATTTTTGGGAGTTGCTATATTTATGTAGTGTCCCTTTTGAAATTACATTTTCTTTCATTTCCAATATATAAGAATGAAACTATTGTGGTAGCATGTCAATTCTGTACTCAGAAAATGTGTTAGCCTCCTTATTAATTTTAATTATTTAGGCCAGGGATATAGCCCAGTGGCACAGTGCCTGCTGGCAAGTGTGAGGTCCTGAGTTCAATTCCCAGTACCAAAACAAACTTTTTAAAAAATTATTTGCCTGTTAATTGCCCAGAGAGGGGCTGGGGATATAGCTCAGTGGCATAAGCACCTGCCTGGCAAGTGCAAGGTCCTCAGTTTCATCCCCAGTACCACCAAAAAAAAAAACCTTGCCTAGACAGACAAGAGTGTGATGGTAAACAAACTGAGGTCGGTTCCAAAGAGTCTATAATTTTTTTTCTTTTTAGTGAACAACAAGGTAATTTATCAAGGCAAATTCTTCATCCCCTAGAGCTACTATAGACTGAATTACGTTAGCATTTGGAATTAATCTAAACAAGAAAAGGGATGACAATACTTGATTGAGAATTTATAAAGGCTCATATAGTCCATTAGTATTATCCGGTAAGCAGAATCAGCCAAATAGGCAACTGAGAGTAAAAATTAGATCCCTTGGGTTAGAAGAGCTAAAACAACTTAATTGTTATTACTCATTTTACAAAGCAAACATATTGAATGGTATGGCTAGGATTATCACATTAGCAAAAGCACGGGCAAGGTACGAACGCTTCATTCCCCTTGCACACTGTTCACTTGGAAGAGTAAATATCAAGAGGCAGGGGTTCTACACTTGCCCTGCAGAAGGCCGATCACTAATATTCTGTGCAGCAAATTACCTCATGTGATGCTGTGAAAAGTTCTACTCATGTTACGTTCGTAAGTACATATATAGGTATACAGGTGATAGAACTATAAACATGAACATATACCTACAAATATATTACTTTATTTTTTAAACTTTATACAAAGAATATCATGCTAAACAGATACACTGAATCACACTTGATCATAAGAAACCACTCAATAAATATTTGCTATAATAGTTGCTAGACTTGTTCACATAGTTTATAAAAAACGTTTTTCCATGTACTACTTAGATGACAATCTGTATTAACAAATACCAGTGACCCTTTGATTTTAAAACAGTGAAAGATGAGTTCATTATACACTTTTCATATAGCCATGTATTTTCCAACATGACAGTGTTCAGATGTTTTGGTACAGGCTATTTTTGCAAGAAAGAACTTTGACAACTCTGAAAAGTACAAAGAAAATACAGTGGAAGGTTGCTGAACCTCGGAGAAGGAAGATTAACTTTTTATAAATAAAATTGCACAGCTGTGCTTCACATAAACAGGTACTTTAGTTGCTGTATTACTAGTTTGCTTCACTAGGTGGAGATATGAGATATAATAACTAAAAATACCCTCAGAAAACACTTCTTGATAGTTTGCGAAAATAAAGAGAAGCTACAGCTTGACAAATGGATGATGCCTTAGAGGAGATGATGTTCCATGTAATAAACTGTTGGCCCCCGGGAGGAACATGTGCTAGAAACCGATGAGTGGTTTACTTTGCATATTTCATTGGTGAGCTGAACAGAGTCCTTACTCTCTCGTTCATTCATTCTTTTCGCATGCTGACCAAACACTACCAAGCATCTGTGTAACCAACACTGCTAGGCGCTGAGGACGGAAAAGCACAGAGGACACAGCCCCATTCCTCGGAGAGCGCGCGGAGAGCTCATGGCCTCTGTCAATGGGGGAGAGAAGGGCGTGAGCTGTTAATGAGATGTACAGAGCACGCTGGGACAAAGTTCAGGGGTGGCACCGGCACGGAAACACTGACCTCTTACTGAGTGGGAGGAGAGATCAGTTTTCAGGGCGTAACCTAGAGACAGTCGAGGCTGGGCATAGACTGTGGCAATGGTCTAGACAAAACTTGGTGAGGGGCTGAACCAAGTGAGTACGTGAGGGAATACAGAGGGAGAGACAAGCACCCAAGAAGGGGAGGAGACCATGTGGTTGCCCTTGATGACTAAAGGATGGTGGGGAATCAGAGCTGAGGAGGAAACTTTGTAGATCGCCTGGAACAAATACTGTGGGGGTAAAGATAAAATTCAGATTCAGCACCACTGGGAGAAATTGAAAAAAGACACTTTCTTCCTGTGCTGCTAGGGATTAAACCCAGGGCCTTGCACGGGCTGGCCAAGTGTTGTATCACTGAGCTACACCCATCCCAAAATCATGTTAATAAATCCCTCTGCTTAAATTGTAAACTGCCTTCCTATCCTTTCCCTCGACCTTGGAGGAGAAAATCTCCTTCCAATTTTCTGTTTACTCTGGAGAGTGAACTCGTTCTTCCAGCCAGTGACTCAGTCTCAGTCTAGATCTGCGCTGACTTGTGTTAAATTTCCTGTAACAGTAAGAAACTAACATTGTCTCTCTCTCTGTTTGTCTGTCTCTGTGTCTCTGTCTTTGCCTCTCACACACACATACCACACGCATACACATGCAGCAACAAGTACAAGAAAAAATGTAATATCATTTGTAGAAAATTTAAAATAAAAATATGAAATGACTACAGAGCACAACTTTTGCCCATAATGGACCCAGAAAACTGTGCAATTGTTACCCTGGAGTGTTCTTAAATTCTCAAATATTACAGGTATTTAAATCACTGTAGATACCCCTCTGTTTTGAACAATTTTCTAAGTTGTTTGTTTTTTTGGGTTTGGTATTTTGAGACAGTCTCTCCATATAGTGCAAGCTGGCCTTGAACTCACTATGTAACTCGGGCTGGCCTCAAACTCTCTTCCTGCTCAACCTTCTGAGTGCTGGAATTACAGGTGTGCTCCACCACAACGCCCAGCTCTGACTTGTTTTTTTTAAAGATAGCCTATTATTTATGCAAAAAGATTAAAAATACAGAATTTCCAAGTTCTTCTTTCCAGTTTTCCTTTTGCTTTTGTTTTTTGGGTACTGTGAAGCAAACTGAGGCTCTCGCGCTTGCCAGGCAAGCGTTGCTCCACTGAGCTACGGCACCAGCCCTCAGTCTTCCTTTTCATTTCCGCCATGAACTTAGTTCTGTTTTCATTTACCATCTACATGTTTAACTGTATCCATCCCCAACGCAGGGAGCATAAGGGGACATTCCCACTGAAGCCCAGTACGCAACAGCCTTGCCGTGACCCTGTGTATCAGCCGGGCAGCTGCTGGAGGCAAAGTAAGAGACCCTAAAGTCACAAAGAACAGCTTCTCTGCAAGTGGAGTAGGAAAGTGCCAGAAAAAAATAACTTCAAAACTACTGATTTGCTTGTGAAATTTGTGTGTGTGTGTGTTGTTGTTGTTGTTTTGCAGTGGTGAAGCAGAAAGAACTGAAGTGTGAACTTTCGAATCCTACACAGGGATTCTCTTGGCCTCCCCGTCCACATCGTTCTCTGCCCGCACCTACAAACATACCTATCCTCAGTTCAAGCCCCCATCTTCTCATTCTTCTGCCATCTCATGCCCCAGGTCAACCAGCAGTACAAATAGAGTGGACAGAGGACAAGGGAAAACCGAAGCAAAGTCTGATAACTAGGAGAAACTCACCAAGCACAAACTCCACCCATCTCTATGGTATATTTCTGAGAAGATGTACAAAGGGTTTGAGGGGAAAATGTTCAAGACATAACATGAGCTGGTGGAAGAAGGTAACACATTTATATCAAAAGGTCTTGTTCATAAGGTTATTTCAGTGAAATGGTTGATTCTTCCAGACCTGGGAGCAGGGAAAGTTTAATTCAGCCTGAAAATCTTGTGATGTCAGAAAACAAAGTATTATTCAAAAGAACAGTAAGAACCTCAGAACGACTGGGCCTGTCAAGAGAATATACAAGAGCCAACCTAAAAGAGCTCCCTACTTTCCTGAAAAGTTTGAGCATCAAATAAGTAATAATAGCACTGGATTCTAATTTGATTATTTTCTTTTTTGGTACAGGGAATCAAACTCAGGACCTTGCACTTGCCAGGCAGGCACTTGTGCCACTGAGCAATATCCCCTGCCCCTAATTTCATTTAATTTATAATTGATTCAATTTTCCTGGAAAATTTGAGCATGAAAATAAGTAGTAATAGCATTGAATTATAGTCCAGTAAAATAAAATAAATATCCACAAGCTCATACATATCAAAAGAAATAAATAATTCAATGAATAAATACATAAAAATATGGAAGAGAAAGGATAGAACTTCTTTGTGGGAGAATTGGAATTAACAAATTCAGGAAGAATGAGGGAAATACAAAATGATGACTGGACAATCATCTCAATGAAATTTATTGGAAACAAGATGCCCTGGTAGATGTTCAAACTTGTTAGTAAACCTGATGGAAAAATGGGATAAATTCTATAAACCATAGTGTCAATGACTCTCCAAGATACTTATTGACTAAAAACAGAAAAATACTAAGGGTAGACTAAAGAAACCTGGAGAGCCAGGCATGGGGGTGCATGCCTGTAATACCAGCACTCAGGAGGCTGAGGCAGGAGGATTGTTGCAAGTTCGAGATCAGCCTAGACCATAAAGTGAGCTCAAGGCCAGTCTGAACTGCATAGCAAGTTCCTGTCTCAAAAAGACAAAAGAAACCTGGTACTTCCATATCTTTTCATTCTACTCTCTTCTCCAGCTCATGCCAGGGCAGAGGAGCATGTGGGTACCCTAGGGTACAAAAGGAACAAAGTTAGCGTCACCAGTACGGGACATATTAACAAAGTAGACGCCTGATGTGAAGGAGTCAGAAGAGTTGTCACCTGTATGACATTTGTACCAAAAAAAGAGAATATAACCATAGCCTCCATCTAATAATGCGAAAAATCAGACAGTTTTTGAGGACCATTCGGCAGAATACCTGACCAGTTCTCTTCAATAGCATCAAGGTCATCAAAGACAAAGACTGAAACAGTTTGAAGAATTTGCAGAAAATTAAGGATTCACAATACCTAAATGTAATGTGTGATTCTGGACTGCATATAGATATCCAACAACAGAATAAAAAGACACGAGGGGGAAGATTCATAAAATTAAAATAAGATCTACAGCTTAATAACGATAGCCAGATGTGGTGGCACATGCTTGTAATCTCAGCACTTGGAAGGATGAGTCAGGAAGATCACTCTAAGTTCAAGGCCAGCCTGGGCTAGAAAGTCAATTCAAGGACAGACTGAACTCATAGTGAAACCCTGTCTCAAGCCACCCTCTCAAAATGATATACTATATCAGTGTTAATTTTCTGGTTTTGATCACTGAGCTGTGGTTATGCAATTATTGACATTAGGGGAATTGAGTGAAGGGTACATGTGAACTTTGTGTACTATTTTTACATTTTATTTATAAATGTGAAGTTTTACCTTTAAGAACTTGATTTGAGGGGACAGGGATTTAGCTCAATGGTACAGTGCCTGCCTGGCAAGCATAAGGTCCTGAGTTCTATTCCTGGTACAAAGAAAGAGAGAGAGAGAGAAGAGAGAGAGAGAGAGAGAGAGATTTCATTCTAGCACCTACTAACTGTGACTTTTCTGGCCTTGGTTTCCTTTACTAAACCATGACTGAACCATGGATGGTCCTTGGGCTCCACCTGGAGAACCCTGGTGTAACTTTCACACTCACACTGTTTCCCTTACTTTACTCCAGCAAAATGACAATCAGTCAGTAGTTGCTGCAGGAGAAATCCTGAAAACATTCATGAAATTCTGTGTGCGATAAGACATCACCGTGATTCAACTAATCTAAGGCAGAATGACACCGACCTCGAGGCTGGTTCCCAGCTTGTGAGGGGCCAGAAGTTGCTTTAACCACCCTCAAACTTACTTGGCCAAAAGTATTGTTCAAAGGGAGAAATTTTAGTCCAGGAACAAAAGTCACACGAATATTATTAACTACCTATTCAATACCTGTTAATGAGTATTCGAATTAAGAGGGATCATTTTATTTAGAAGTTTCCTTAAATTATCACTACCTTTTTATAATTTAACACCCATTTATCAAAAAAAAGCAAGCTTGTACTTGCAGTATTGTTTAAACTTGCCACCTCTCTAGTCCTAGTAACTAAGGAGAATATCCCAGGAACGCTTTGGCAGTTAAAAATCAACTTGGCAGCGATCATTTCCCTGGATTCCCTCCCACACGTCCATACACTCGCTTCTCCTGACCACGGCAGACATTCCAAACTCTCTTCCTGCCACAATATCTACCTCCTTCTTCTTGTTCTGTGTGCACTATGGAGTTTAAGGGAGTTTGTCTTGCAGTGCTGGGGATGAAATCGAAGGCCTGATGCTTATTAGACAAGTACTCAGCCACCGAGCTACATTCCCAGTCCAAAATCTTGAAGCAAGAATCTGAACAGAAGGATACATAGCCTTAAACTAGGAGGGCTCCCGCTTTTTATTTAACTTCCCAGCAAGGTTTTCATTAGTGTTGGACAATAAGGTCTCATCTTCTTTACTATTTTATCTTTGTCTCTCATTTTAAAGTTGTACTCATGAAGATTTTCCTTCAGTGTAACAACAAAGTATTTTTAATACTTTGTCCTACCTGGTATAGTCTTTTAAGTGTTACCAGAAGCAGACATATTTTTTTTTTTGTTCCCCAAGCTTACTGGAAAATTTCAGCAATCAAACCTCTGTAGAGTAGAAATAATCCAGAAAGTTGTCTGGGAGCCCACGTAGAATAAGGTTTGCTTGCAGAAGAGCCATCAAGACTTATTTTATGACCTGACCCTGCAGAGTGTTCCCAACCACGTGGCCCAAGGGAAGCATATGCTTTGTGCATTCATCAGCGTGGTTACCACAGTAAGAAAATATGTTGGCAGTGATGGTGCTAAATAGGGCTTTGTTAGAATTATAGTCGCCTGGAGCTCCACTTTGTTGTTTAACGTGGGACTTTTACCACCAGTTCTAGGCTCCGCTGTGGAGTGGCTCAAATCCCTACCCAGGTTAATCGAGATAGCTGAAATTTTATCCATTTGAGTACCAGAACAAAAACATTACTTAAATTGTTTTCTATGGAATTTTCATATATTTATCTTTCTGTGCATTTGAAACAGTATTCTTTGTAAAATATAACATGTCTGGATGAATGCTATTTTTTAAAAAAATGTGATACCTATGGCTATGAAACACCTTATTTTTAAAAGTTATTCTACTTTTGAATTCTTACATCATACATTTGCATTTCTTTTTCTCTTTCACAGGCAAGGTGTCCACCTACTCACTATTACCAATGTGCCTGCCTGTATATTCTGCAGCTGCTTCTAACCTGATGTAGGCTTGGGAAGATATGTGGCATCATAAAATACATATAAAGTCAGTCTGCAGACCTAGAGGGAGGCATGTGTTGTAACCTCTCATATTATTAACATGCACAAACTGTAAGTGCGATCCAGGAAAGGTGTAGGAAACTAGAAAGACTATAAAATAACTCATTGGATATGATTATTGGAAGAGTTTTTGTGAGCAGCCAAGTTACAAACACGTAAGATTATATTATTCTTTAATGGAGATGTATTTTATGCACAACAAAATGAACAGATCTTCAGTGTACCGTTTAATAAGTTTTGACAAACGCATACAACTTTGTAATCATCACCTAAAGCAAGATGCAGAAACACTTCCATCACTCCTGGACGTTCCCTTGTCTTTTAATAATGGGTGGCTCAAAGCAGCCAAAGTTCAGCCTACCTAAAACATTGCTCTGCTCTGCTCTGCATGAACAAGAAGTTCCAACTGGAAAACATTCACGAGGAGGGTGACAGCCATCTGGACCCAGGGAGGCAGAGTAGAAACAGATGGTCTTTTTTGTGGAAGAACTATGGCTCTTCTGCTGAGAGCTGTCTTTCCCATAGTTTTCCCCCTTGTTTTCCTAATAAACAAAGTCTGTATCCATCTAATCAGCTTAAAAATATTTTACACTTCCAGGGCTTTCCAAAGTAATTGTACATATGTATCAAGAGATGCCATAGTAATAAAATGCTGAATGTCAAAAATACCAATAAAGATTACATCACGGACTTTTTTGCCAGAACTATTTCGTTGGATTTAGAATGCAGGCTAGTGCTTACTGTCTTTTACTTTCTTCACTTCATTAAGTGCAAGGAAAATAGCTACAACATGTACATGTATAGAATATGAACTTTGGAGCTGGCTTTAAATTGGCTTCAGATCCCAGTTCAGCCATCCAACATGTCCTGGAGCAAACAAGAAGCTTTAACTATGATCATACTTCAAAACTTCATCTACTTGTACCTTATTATCTTTATCTGTTAAGTGATAATACATTATAGAGTTGACATGAAAACTAAATAAATTAGTTTAACACACAGGAGCACTTTAAAACATCAGCTCATAGCAGGCCCTCAAGTGTTGGCCATTTTTATCTGATTATAATCTTGCTGCAGACCTTTTCTGTGGACCAGTGGGAAAGAGAAGGGGACAAGACCAGTAGATGCATGAGTCCCCTCTCTGCTCTTGAACAAATCTTTGCTTTGCGCCTCTTAGGATTGAGTAGATTCCATGAGGTGCCACATGCTTACGCACATAGGCTGGTATACCACCTTACCCCTCGGGAAAATGTAGACCTTCCAACTGTTCCTGTAAGTTCTTATAAGGAGCCCTCCTTTTAAGGTTTTGATATGCTGTACTGGTAAATAAAGTTTTTAAGGTGGTTAGCTCAACAAATATATCCAACAAATCTGAAAGCTTGGTTAAATCAATTTTAAAGACTAAATTCTAACTTTAGGTCAGTTTGACACCCAGTTTCTACTTTCTCTGAACCAGAGTTCCCTTCCTTTAGAAGCATGAAAAGGTATGTCTTGTGAAACAAGACAATAGGAAGTGTTAGAATCTGTGGTGTTTTGTATTGTTTAGGTCTCATCTCAAAAAGAATTCAAGTTAAAATTGTTTTGCCCAAAACTCATCTGTAGGCTGGGAGCAACACTCAGGCAAGCAAACATCGGCGCTTGCTTTTATTTAAACTGATAGCCTGAGTAAAAGTTATCTTAGCTGATATTCAGTCTTTTTATTTCTGCTTTATAGAGGTCTTTGTTAAACTTTCCATACTAAACTCTTAGATGTTTATTCAAGATTGATATTTCCACTGATCCAGCAACCACGCTAACGTCATATGTATAATGTGGAGATGTCAACAGCAGGCACTATTAAGGTATATACGTAGCTAGCTGCTCCAAGGAATTCATTAAAGCTCTATCTGATGGAGGAACTAGAGTCACTCCACATTCATCCCACAGGTATTTATAGAGCCTGCCCTGAGCATAACAAAGCATCATAAAGGCAACTAGGGCAGTTTTTTCATTTTCAGCTCTTATTTTACTAAAAGGATTTGGAGTTAGCAAATCAAAGCACCAGTTTCCTTTCTTATTCCTTCAGATAAACTTTCCATTTACCAGGAGCAAAATACTCACACACATACACACACACACACACACACACGCACATGCACACACACAAAATCACAGCAAATCTGATTTTGCCATTTCTGCTTTTAAAAAAAATTATGACACATATATGGTGGAGTTTGCTATCTATAATAACCACCTATGACTCTGGCACACATAAAGTGGCCACGCAGAAATGTAATACCATTAGAAGAACAGATAAGATACATAAGAACTGATTTTAGAGTGGTTACCATAACTTTGATAACCACTCTAACTGGTTGTCATAACCTCGATATGGCTGTTACTTTAGTTCCACTTTTTACTTGATCTCAGAGCTCAGCTTGTTCTTATTTTATATGTCAGGAAACCTAAGCACCACGGATATGAGCCCCACATGGCTCACAGAGGCCCCGGAGAGAACTCAGCTTCTGGCCAACAAGCTACACTCTGCCACAGCAGTTGAAAGGCCTCCTGCTTTCTGTGTTAAATAAAAATTGCCCAACATGGGACCACCCAGAAAGTGTTTTTAGGGACATGTTAAATAGGAGTCTCATGTTAAATGTGAGATTAATGAGTAGTATTGTTATTGTTGAATTTAATAAATTTGAGTAAAAATTCTGTGCCAGCCACTCCTGTGTGGAATGAATTACATGAAGGCAAGATAGAAACAATGAAATTTTAGAAATTTAAAGTAAGAAGACAATCAAAGAATAATAAAGCAGTGGAACAGGGACAGAGCAAATGGGGGTCATACTGACACATTCTGACGACCTTTCTAGATGCAACGACCAGTAAAAGGAAAGTTGAAAGTGACTCCCAAGTTTACAGCTTGAGAATTAGTTCTGTGCTTGGTGCTTTACCTCGATACAGAGCAGTTGGGGGAGAAAAGGGATGTTTTGGGATTCAGGATGGGATGAGCACTTTGAAAATGGAAGGAGCTAGAAAAATGCTTGAGAATAGCCTTTTAAAGCTGTTTTCATTTGTACATGCTTGCAGTACATGAATTTCATAATCCTCTTGGTCGGTGGGTACATGCACATAGTACAACTTGCTTCCTGTTTTTTAACCCCCTTCGCTGTCCCTCCCTTCCTCTCCCTCCTCCTCTAACTCCTCTTCCCCCATTTTTATTCAGTTGATGTTACTGACTTAGCCCTTGTCTGTGGCGCATAATGTTTGCATCACTGAGGTTATTAGATTCCTGTGCACGGCCTGTCTCCATTGTGCTTATTCCTCCCTTCCCCTCCCCTGCCCCCTCCACCCTTGCTCTTGGTCTCAGAGACTCCTTCCCATTTGTAAGAAATCCATTTCCCTGTCTCCTGTCCATCCTTTATTGATCTCTTTGCTTGCCCTTTGCGTTCCTTGAATGTGGAATTTTCATCTTATGGATGATACTTGGAGTCCCGATTGTGGATAACCTTGCCTGGAAAAGTGTGTACGGTGAGAAAAATGGCAAGGACTATACCATGATGGCCAATATTTAAGAGTAAGAAGAGAAAAAGGAGCTGACAAAGAAAATAATGGTCCGAAAACAGGCCTCTATAACAGAAACATTGTGAAGGAAAAGGTGTAGTGGAACAAAGATTCTCTCTATGTGGTGCCAGGAAAACAGTGCCAGAGAGAAAGAGGTGAGGGAGAAGATATAGTACCCTGGGTCACACCTCCATGACCACCCAGAAACACCCTGAAATGGGAACCATCAGTCTCCTAGGTGGCTCCCAAGCCCATCGACACATCAAACTTAACCATTACAACCAACACCTTGTCATCTTGACACCCAAACACATCTTAGACCATACTTTTACCTTTATATAGTATATATTCTGTTATTTTATACTCATCCATTCTTATATTACAAAGAAAATTTAGTGGAAGAACTTTTCTTTGATATTTGAGTCATCTGAACACAAACTGAACTACATTTTTAAAATGTGTTGGGATACCAACAATGACAAAACAACAAGTAAAAAGAACAAAATTGTACATTTTTATAGGTGGGCATTGAAGTGGACCTAATTCAGATTTTTTTTGGTCTTTTTAAGACAGGGTCTTGCTATGCAGTTCAGGCTGGCCTTGAGCTCACTTTGTAGCCCAGGCTGGCCTCAAACTCACAACGATCCTCCCGCCTCAGCCTCCCGAGTGCTGGGATTACAGGTGTGTGCCACCATGCCCAGCTTCAGATTTCCTTCCAAAGACAAGAAGCAGCTTAAAACCTAACTAAGTTGAATAAAAATTTGCATAGTAAACTACTGGTTTCCTTTGAAATCTAGGTGGAAATCTCAATGACCTCATAACTCTCACATTGTGAAATCTGGTAAAACCAGCATTATACAGACAACGCCGAGGCCACCTGTCAATGAAAGCAGTAGTCAACCTCCTTGGACCACGACAGCCACAGCCTCTGAGTGCCTGGATGACTGAAAACAACTGTAATGACTAAGCACAGCAACAAATCCCAGGAAACCAGTTCCTTTGTAGGTCCTTCTTGAGCAGAGGTCTCTTCTTAAGTAAAAGGTTTACACTCCTCTGGCCCAGCCTGTATAGAAAGGGTCTTGCTGATTTCCGAAGTGCACTCAATGCATCTTTCTTCTTTCTAATTTTTTATTAGTGTATGTTTGTGCTACATAATTAATAAATTCATTGTGAGGAATTTCTACATACAGGTAACGCAATGCCTTTTACTCCCTCCTGTTTCCCTCATCCATAGATTCCTTCCCATCTCCGTAAACTCTATTGCCCTGTTCCTCTCATCTACCTTTTACTTTGTTTTTTAAATTATTTACATTTTGTCTTCTCATATAAGAGATATCATGTAATATTTAAACTCGTGTGTCTGATTTACTTCTCACAGCATTATGATTTAAGATGCATCGATTTTCCTAAAAATGACTCAAATGACTCCTTTATGGCTTAGTAGTTCATGTGTATATGTATTACATTTTCTTTGTCTACTCATCTGTTGATGGCCTTATAGGCTGTTTCTAGGATTTAACCATTATGAACTGTGCTACTACAAACATGAGTATGTATGTATGTTAGCCCTGCTGGATTTTAGACTTGTACAGTTCAGTGTCATTAAGTACATTTTACACTGATGTACAATCACTGCTACCACCATGCCATCCCCTTTCCAGAACTTCCAAAACTGAACATTTGTATCTATTAATCTTTACTATGATGTATTTAACTCTTGCGGGAATTCAGAAGATGTATAACTGGGTCAAATGAAAATTCTATTTTTAATTTTTTGAGGAATCTCCTTACTGATTTCCATAGTGGTTATACTAATTTACATTCCTATCAAGCAGAAGGGTTCCATTTTTCCCAAAATTTCACCAGCATTTGTTTTTTAGTTCTTGGTGATAGTTATTATTTTTTCTTTGTTTTTTCTTCAGTTATTCATTCTTGAGTAAGATGGAATCTAAGTGTTGTTTTTATTTGAGTTTTTCTAATAGCCAAAAATATAGGACATTTTTCATGGATTTATGGGCAATTTGTACTACTTTTATGAAGTGTGTATTCATCTCCGTTGCCCACTTTTGATTGGGTCTTTTATTCTTTTGGGTCTATTATTCTAGTCTTTTAAATTCTTTATATATTCTAGATATTAATCCTCTGTTTGAGGAATAGCTGGCAAAGTTTTTTCCCATTTTGTAGATTGCCTATTCACTCTGTAGTTTGTTTCTTTTGCTGTGTAAAAGCTTTTTAATTTGATACAGTACCATTTGTTGAATCTTGGTATTATTTCTAATCTAATTGGTATTCTCTCCAGAAAGTCACCGCCCATGCCTATGTCATCAAGAGTTTTACCTATTTTGTCTTCCAGCAGATATAGCATTTCTCTTGCTACTAGGTCTTTGATCTATTTTGATATTATTTTAATACATGGTGAGAGATATTGTTCTAGAGTCATTCTTCTTCATGTAGATGCAGCACATAGTTTGTCCAGCATCATTTGTTTTTTGTTGTTGTTTTTTCTAATTAAAAAAATCATTCTCTTAAAATATTTACAATTTTTGAAACTTTTATTAGACATGATAGAGAACATGAAAGGCCTAGAGAATTGCAGTTTATTTTTAAACTATAAAATGTAAATAAGCAATGCTCTTCCTGTTGTGGGCATGAGTGCTCAGGTAATTAAAGACAACCTGAATCAGGTGTGGGGGTGCATACCTGTAATCCCAGCTACTTGGGAGGCTGAGACAGGAAAGACTCAAAATTAGAGGCCAGCCTGGGCAATTTAAGACCCTGTCTCAAGACAGATATAGCTCAGTGGTAGAGCATTTGCCTAGCATGTGTGAGGTTCAGCCCCCAGTATTACAATAAATAAATACAACACAATATAAATTAATGTTTAACTGAGATGTAGTTTTAGTCATGCTCCTAATAATGTTTCAAACAAGCAAATTAAATTTACTGTCAGAATGTTTATTTATTTATTTATTTATTTATTTTTATTTTAAAGACAAAAGAATGGAGACATATGAACCAGAATAAGCCATAAACAATATCAAAAATACAAAATTATACAGAATATAGTAGGGAACTAGCACTGGATGTTGTATTACATAATGTTATCTTCACATTAGTTAACACATAAACATTAAAGGAAATACCAAATTATAGAGAAGATAGTAGGGAATTAGCACTGGATGCTGTATAATATAAAGTTATCCTCACTTCTGTTAATACAAAAACGATTGAGGAAATACAAAATTATAGAGAACATAGAAGGGAATTAGCTCTGGATGCTGTCCTACATAGTGTTACCTTCACCTTTGTTACTCAGTTACACAGATGATGGTCCATTTGATCATTCAGTTTTCTCCTCCCTCATCTCCGTTGCCCTACCACTCAGTCATCTTCCCTGTGATAATAACTGTATTCCTGGGTTTATCTATACCCCTGGACTCTTGCCTTGGGAAGAGATATAGCTGCCTCAGACTATACTATAACATACATGGGTGTATACAAACTGCCACAGTCACATGTGGAAAAGCACCCATGCTCACAGGAGACCGCCCGGCTCTGCCCTGTCACCATGCTATGGATGGGGGTGGGTCCAGTCTGTGGGGCACCCTCAGCGGGGCCCACAGTGGAGCAGCCTCGGGGCATGCGCCCCCATCGGGGCACCCTCAATGACCCGTTCGGCTCTGTCCCATTGCCTCGATGCCGGAGGCCCTTTCTTCTCCTCCTCCCTCCTCCTGATCTCCAGTATTACCGTTCCCCACCCCTTGCAGCTGGGCATTGGATGAACTAATGATGCTTGGTATAAGGGCTTGAAATCTCCCCGCCTGTTCTCACTGTGTTAGTTCAGGGTATGAACTGAGTTTAAAGATTAGTTCTAGAATAAAGTTGGAGGATTTTCTTGGGTCTGCTGTATAGAGTATGTTGTTGTTTTTCAGACTCCCGGTCTGCTGCTTTTCACCTAATTTGTTGCTATGGGTTCATGCAAGGTTCATATGTGCAAGCTGTAAGGAGACCCTCTTGGTGCTCACATTAATAGTTCGGAGTGAGTCCTGAAGTCCGTGGATTTGTCCCACTGTTGCCAGGAACAGGCGGTAATTGCTCAAGCTGCCAAGACTCAAGGTGCTCCCAGGGAGAGTTCAGGGTGGGAGCTGAGCGCTGGGAACCCAGCTCGTGCTTCCTGCCTGATGTTGGAGTGAGAAGGGCATGGAGCCACGCGATCCACCTCCATCTGCATCTCCCTCCCGTTGCAGTGCTGGAGCCCCCGTCCGCTCCTCGGCTGGATCCCTGGGAGCTGCTGCGGCTCACTGCTGAGGTTCCCCACTGCTCTCTACCCGTAGCCGCTCACCCAGCAGAGAGGGGGGCCACCACCTCGAGGCAGGCGCAGAGCCGGGCGTGGTAGGCTGTGTACTAGTTGCATTGATTCTTTCCAGGTGCTGATTAGGAAGGTTGCTGCAGGGTGGGGACTCTGCCCCAGTGGCTGTCACAACCTCTCATTCTCACACTGGATTTGACAGTTCCCAACCACCATTGCTTCTTTTCCTGGCTGCGCCCTCTCCTCTCCAGCCCTGGACCAGCTCTCAGAACTCTGCTCTCCCTTGGCTGAGTTGGGAGGCTTCTATGAGCGTGGGCCTCTGAAGCTGAAGCTGCGAATGCCAGAATGAGGGCGTGGGCCATGGAGCGGTGACTTCTTCCTTCTCCTCTCCCCGCGACTGTGCCAGGGGGATCTCTGATCCTTTCCTCCAGCAGAGGTTTTGCTTAGTCTTTCCGAGGGCTTCAATTCCCATTTCAGATCCTCTGAGTTCAGGATACCGACCTCTTTCCCTTCTGTCCTTCACATGTTGCTATATTCCTATATCCCTTTGTCTGAGGGGCATTCCTCCGGGAGGTTCTCTCTCTGCTGCCTACCTAGTCGCCATCTTGAAGTCCTCTCATAAAATTTATTTAGTTATTTGTTTCTTTCTAACGAATTGACCATTACATTTCTAAAGTTCTGAAATGGCCAACAAACCATAGAAAGATACCACTTTAGGCTCCTGCTTGAAACCAACAGCTACAGAAAACTGCTGGCCTTGATTCAGGGCCATGTCCAGCATCATTTGTTAAAGAGGGTTTTTCTCCAGAGTATGTTTTTGGCCCCTTTATTCTATCTCACTCTAGAAAGAAAGGCTGTTATCAAGAAAACAACCAATAACAAATGCTAGCACGGCTATGGGGAAAGAGGAACCCTTCTCCACTGTTTGTGGGAGTGTCGACTGGTGCAACCAAGGTGGAAATCAGTGTGGAAATCCCTCAAAAACTAGGATTAGAAGTCTCATTTGACCCAGATTTTCCTGCTTCTCAGTATTGTCTCAAAAGAATAAAAAACATCATACCCCAGTGATACATGTGCTTTTCATAGCAGCACAGTTTGTAATAACTAAATCTTGAAAACAACACAAATGCCTATCAATGACTGAATGGATAAAAAAAGTGTTTTTTTTTAACATAATGGAGCACTACTCAGCCATAAATGAGGATAAACTTGAGACATAGATAAATGGATGGACCTTGAGACCATAACTGTAAGTGGAATAAATCAGACACACATGTGCAAATATCACATTACCTCCATGGTGTGAGAAACTGAAAGTGTAAATAAGAACCAAAATGTACAGCAGATATCGTGAAATAGGAAATAACTTGTTCAGAAGGAAAAGGGAACTAGGGAAGAAGGAGGAGGAAAGAAAGGAAGGGAAAAGAAAAATGAGAAAAGGACAAAATGGAAACAAAGTTCTGTGAATAAGGCAGGGTCAGAGGGGCTGAAGGGAGGGGAGAGGAATGGGGAAAAAAGAAGTATCAAGATACATCATGCACAGGTACAAATTCCCTATGACAAATGTGATCATTGTGTGTATACATATAAATGGTACCAATAAACTTAATGAAATTTTTAAAAAGACAAAGATCAGGTGATTGACCGTTCCTGTGGTTGTTTCTTCACCCTCTGTCCTGCTCCACTGATCAACACTGTTTTTGGGCCAGTATCGTGCTATTTCCTCACCACAATGTTGTGATATAGCTTCAGACCCAAGACTGTGCTGTCTCCTGCTTTGCTCTTGTCCAGGATTAATTTTGCTATCCTAGACCTCTTCACGTTCCATATAAATTTTAGGATTTTCACTTGCTTGTGTGTTTTTTCATTTTATGAGGAATACCATTGGTATTTTGTTTGTGGACACATTAGATCTATAAATCACTTTTGGAAATATGGCCATTTTGACAATTTTGTTTCTATCTATGCAGGAACAGGAGGTGCCTTTCTATTTTCTGATGTCCTCTTCAATCGTTTTTGTGAGTGTGCTATAAGTTTTTGTATATGTCTTTCACTTCTTTGAATAGGTTGATACCTAGATAATTAACTGTTTTAAGCCATTTTGAATGGGGCTGTTTTTCTGACTTTTTCTCAGCATGTCCACTGTTGGTGTACAAGAACACTATTGATTTTAGTGTGTTGATTTTGTATCCTTCTACTTTCTGAATTTATTGGTTCTAAGAGTCATCTCTGTAAAGGATTATATCATCTTCATATAAGGACAGCTTGACTTTTTCCTTTCGTGTGCGTATCTACTTTTCCTTTCTCTTTGCTGATTGAACTGGCTAAAATTTCAAATACTGTATTGAATAGGAGTGGTGATAGTGGATATCTCTGCTTGTTCCAGATTTTAAAGGAAATGTTTTCAGTTTTCCCAATTTTGTGTGAAGTTGGCGACAGGTTTGCCATAAGTGGCTTTTATCAATTTGAGATAAAACCTTTCTATCCCTATTTCCATCAGAGTTTTTATCATGAACAGAAGTTGGAGATTCTCAAAGGCTTTTTCTGCCTTCACTTTTGTTCATGCAATGTATGACATTTTTTCTTTGACTTCTGTTTATGTGATGAATTACATTTATTGATTTATATAAGTTGAACCATTCTTGGATCCCTGAGATAAACTCAACATGGTCATGATATATGCTCTGTGTAATGATTCTTAGCATTCTCTTTGCCAGTATCTTGTTGAGATTTTTGCATCTGTATTTATTAAGGGGATTGACTGTAGTTTTCTTTTTTTTATTAAGTCCTTGTCCATTTTTGGTATCAGGGTAGTGATGCTAGCTTCCAGGAATGTGTGTGGCAGTGCTCCTTCCCTTTCAATATCAGATAAGAGTTTCAGGAGTATTAGAGTTTCAGAACTTCCCTGAAGTTCTTGCAGAATTCTGCAGTGAATCCCATAATATCTTAACTCTTCTTAGTTGATAAGCTTTTCTTATTGCTTCTTTTTGATTGCCTGTTGTTGATCAATTCAAGGTTTTTATTTCTTCTTGGTACAGTTTCCATAATTTATTTAGGTGTAGGAATTTCTTCATTTATTCTAGATTCTCGAGTTTATTGGAATATAACCTTTTGAAATAGTATCTTACAGTTTCCTGGGCAGTGGTAGCATCTGTTGTGATTTTACCTTTTTCATTTTTCATTAAGTTGATGTGGGTTTTGCTTCCTTCCTTTGATAAATTTGGTTAAGGGTTTCTTGTTTACTTGGTTAAGGTATCTTGTTTACTTTTTGAAAAATCAATTCTTTGATTCATTGATCCTTTGTATTTTTCAATTTCATTAACTTCTGCTCTAATCTTTATATTTTTTCCTTCTACTGGTTTTGGATTTGGACTGTACTCATTTCCTAGGACCTGAAGATTGATCACTAGGTTCTCTATTTGGCAGCACTCTGTTCTTTTAATATGTGCTACAGGCTACAAACTTTTATGGCTCCTTCCACTGTGTCTCCTAGGTTTTGGTATGTTACGTGTCCATTGTCATCTGATTCTAGAACCTTTTTAATTTTTCTCGTGATTATATACATGTACCAGTTCCCCATGATGAATGTAATCAGTATGTATTATTTATTTATGAGTGTAATAAAAATTAAAAACATAACAGTGGCTTCCTTGATTTCTTTTGGAATCTACCAGAAGATTATTCCGTAATGATTAGTCAGTAATGTATTATTTAATCTGCATGTTTTTGTGTAATTTCCATGTTTTTTGCTGTTGATTTCTAGTTTCATTCCACTATGGTCTGAAGTATGCAGGGGATTATTTTGATTCCTTTGTGTTACTCAAGCATGATTTATGGCCCTGTATTTGGTCTATTTTGGAAAATTTCCGTGTTCTGCTGAGAAAAATGTGTGTTCTGTTGTTGGATGAAACACTTTGTAACTATCTATTAAGTCCATTTGGTCAGTGGTGTGGTTTAACCGTGATATTTCTTTGTTTATTTTTGTCTAACTGACCTAATTATGAGAGTGGAGTATTGATGTCCCCACTCTGTGTTAGTGTCTATATGTCCTTTTATGTACAGTAACTTTTTTCTTTTAATTTTTTGGTGGCTTGATTTTATTGGTACATTTTAGATATACATAACGATGACATTCATCATAGGGAATTTGTGGCTGTACATAATATATCTTGTATTTTCTTTTTTTCCCCATTTCCCTCCCTTCCCTTCAACTCCTCTTCCCCTCCTTATTGACAAAAGCTTTCTTTCCATTTTTTTCTTCTTCTTCTTTTTTTTTTTTTTTTTTTTGGTCTTTTCGAGGCAGGGTCTCACTATGCAGTTCAGGCTGGCCTTGAGCTTACTTTGTAGCTGAGGCTGGTCTTGAACTCGCAACAATCCTCCTGCCTCAGCCTCCCGAGTGCTAGGATTGTAGGCATGCGCCGCCACACCTGGCTTCCTTCTATTCTTTTACTGTTTCTTACCCTTCCTTCTTTTCTCTTCAACCCTCCCTTGTTCCCCCTCCCATTTGAACATTTTCTTCCTAGTAGCTTTTTTTATGAAGTCAGATTGCCAATATTTACTGCATATTCAGAGTCTGCCAAAACATATAAAACAGGAAAAGAAAAACTTGTATAAATATTTTAATACCAAATTTATTGAGAAATCATGAGATTAATACAAGTTACCTTTGGCTTCTGCAATTAGAAGAGGTGCTCAAAGTGGTGGCCGTCACCGTCCAGACATTTATTAGTACAGAGAACTGCTGAAGTGTGTACATTTTTTGATGGACTCTGGATCTTTAAAATTGTTATCTCTTCATGTTGAATTGTTGCCTTCACTAGTATGTAGTGCACAGCTTTGTCTCTTCTGATGAGATTTAGCTTGAACTATGCTATATCCGAAAATAAGATAACCACACCTACTTATTTTGAGGCTCCCGTTTCATGAGGTATGATTTCCCATATTTTCATTTCCTTTCAGATGAGTTCTGTCTCTCACAAGCATCATGTTTGGATTTCATTTTTTGATCCAACGTGCCAGACCGTGTCTTTTGACTGAGGAGTTAAAACTTAACCCTGAGAATTATTATTATAAGGTATTTACTTAGTGCTATTATCAAATTACTTTTCTATGGTTGGTTCTATTATCATTATCATTTCATTTAACTATTCTCCAAGTTAGATTCCTAACTTCCTTTGGGCTTTGGGATGCTGGTGGCCTCCCTATGTCTGTGTAGGCTTCCCCTCAATATTTTCGGCAATGCTAGCTCAGCAGTCATACATTTCTTTAAGAGTTTCTCTGTCATGGAAAAGCCGTATTTCTCCATTAATTTTAAAGGCAATTTTGAAGGATATAGAAGTCAGAGTTGATAACTGTTTTCTTTTAGGGCTTGAAAAACTTTCCTCAGAATTCTCTTAGCATTTAAGATTTGTGCTGAGAAATTCAGTTATTCTGATAGGCTTGCCTTTTTCCTTGCTGTTTTTCTCTTACACTTTTTAGTATTTTCTCTTCTGTTGAAATTTTGGAATTTTCACTATGATGTATCTTCGGAAGGTTTTTTTCTGGTCAGGGCTATTTTGGGTTCTGTATACCTCTTGTACTTGAATATTGGATTATTTCCCTAGATTTAGACACTTTTCTACTATGACTTTGTTGAAGTAATTATTTATGCATTTTGAGTCATCACTCCAATTTTTCCTTTATCTCTATGATTCTTGTTTGTTTGTTTGTTTGTTTGAAAACGGGACCTCACTATGTAATTCAGGCTGGCCTTGAACTCACTGTGTAGCCCAGGCTGGTCCTGGACTCACAGCAATCAGGAGGCATGTACCACAATGCCCAGGTATTTCTATAATTCTGAGTTTGTTTGTTTTTGAGTCATCTAACTGCTGTTGGATCCAGCTTACACGGTGACTTCTTTTTAGCATGTCAAACACATGATATATTACATCAGCCTTGTGTTCAAGTTCTGACACTCTACTCGCAGTGGTCAAATCTGCTACTTGTGCTTTCCATTACATTTTTCACATCCTGAATTTTTGATCAATTTCTTTTCATAATTTCTAATTTTTTTATCAAAAGAGTCATTCATATCTTATATGGTCTTGTTTAATTTAATCAGCTTATTTATTGTTTCTTCAAGCTTGCTCAACATTTTTTAATTAAATCATCTAAATGTCCATATAAATCCTCTTTAAGCTTGCTAAACATACTATGGATTTGCTCATGCTTCTTCTTTGATATCTTCAAACATTTTGACCACTTGGTTTTGGAGTTTTTTGCAGGTAGATTTCTTTGTTTCAGTGTCCATTAAGTCAGATTTTAACAAATCAAGGGATTTCAGGGCCATCTCGTTGCTTTGTTTTCTCATATTTCTATGGTCTTTGTGCTGTCAATTGAAGATCAGTTAGGATAGAAAAAACTCTCAGTACTGTGGGAATCTCTTTAACTAGAATCTGTTTTGCTGTAATGTACCCTTATTTACGTTTTGATGTTTATAGCCCTCTTCTATCTACTCAGCCTAATATTTAAGGGTCTTCTTAGTGTTCAAACTTCTGGAGATTTAATCCCCAGTACAACTCAGAAAGGAAAAAGAAACGCAGTAATGCTGGCGACACAAAGACAAATCAGACATGGGCAAAGCAGTAAAAATCACTCAACAGCAACAGCTATGCAACCACTAACAACAGAAATCAGCAACAATAATAGAGCCAAAATCCCGGCATGGTGGTGCATGCCTGTCATCCCAGCACTTGGAAGACTGAGGCAGGAGGATTGCCATAAGTCCGAGGCCAACCTGGACTACATAGTGAATTGAAGGCCAGCCTGGACTACACAACAAAACCCTGTCTCAAAATAAGAAAAAATAGAGCCCAAGACAAAATGGGTATTGATACACTGTAAGAACCAGTGAAAACTATAATTTTTACAATAGAAAAGCCACATATGATGATAACATAGATACAAAGGCAAACCAAATATTGACATCAGAAAATATCTACTAAAAGCAACAAATATGCCACTATAATGGTTGATAGATTATGTCAACTTGAGAAGTTTAGTTAAGAGAAGTTTAACTAAATTGGCCCAGCAATTTTATACCTTATAGCCACCCCAGGGCAGCTTGTTGCCTGGATGGTATAAATGGAAGTGAGGAGCACAGATCTGCTTCTGTTCTTTGGAGGACCTCCAGTGTCCATCTTCAGTCTGGATGTCATCTCCTGGCTTCTAGCACAGACTCTGGCTCCTGTCATAGAGCCTTCAGCCTTCCACCCCAGGCCCATCAGCCTCCTGATACAGACTCGCATGGGACTCTGCAGCGAACCACAGGCTGTGGGCTGACTCCTTCAGCCTCCAGTGTACACACACCCACTGTGCGCTTCCCCATCCAACTCTGTGGCTGACCACTGTAAGTCAATCTCGTAAATCTTACATATTAGTACATCTTGTATTATATCTGTTGCTCTAGGAAACCACTGACTGATACAGCCACCATTCACAATAGAAATCAGTAACGATAGCATAAAATATGCTAACTAGCTAAAACTTAATAGTAATAATGATAATAATGGAGGAATAGGGAAAAGGAAAAATTAAAATGTAAAATTTGAAAACTAAAATAGAGAAGCAGGAGGAGTGAAAAATGAGATAAAAATCCAATTAAAGAACAAAAGCAAACCAGGGAGGTAGTTCAGTAGCACAGAACCTGCCTGGCAAGTGCAAGGTCCCAATTTTGATTCCCAGTACCCATCCTCACCAAAGAAAAAGAATAAAAGAAAGTAAATAGAAACAGGTCGCATAAAAAACAAAGAAAAGGAAAAATAATAAAACAAAAAAGCAAAAGAAAGAGGGAAAAAAGAGAAAATTGAGTTCAAAAACTTGTTCCATCTTGAAATATTTGGGTGACTAATTTCTTTGCAGAGCCTGTGATGCTGGAGTTCACTGAATGTGGGAAAGGTATAGCAAGTCACAACTAGTGTGTCTCCACACCCACTCTTTGCTGTGTGAGTGCTGAGTCCTGCCCTGTCTTTCCTACTGGGCCAGGTCAGTCAGCTGTGTGCTCTCTCCCTCAGGGCTCTTCTGTATCCCCCAATTCACTGAGACCCCCAACTAGTTTCATGTCCACATGCCCTCAGATGTGACAAATGTCCAAGCTGAGGTGTGTCTCTGATGATGCTGGCAGGTGGGGAAAGCAAAGAGACAACTGAGTTCTCTCCTAGAAGTAGGCAGTGAGGGGGGAGGGTAACAAGCAGTGTGCTGGGTTTCATCCCAGCACTTTCAGTCTAAGGCCCCCTCAGAAAACCACATGTGACAGGCTTGGCTTCTCACCACAGAGGACAAGACACTATGTCCTCCATAGCCTGAGCCATTTGAACTTATCAGGGAATGTGTGACTCGTCCTTCTCTCTACAGCTTCCTCTTATGGCCATCTCCCATCCAGTCACAGCAGTAGGGTAACCTCAGAAACCCAGATGTATGGTTGTTCTGTGACTCAGGGTAGTGAGGTCTTAAACAATAAATCCCTTCTCAAAATGGCTGCCGATTATATCCCTCATATATGATGGACACTACAGGGGATTTCTTCTCCAACACTAGCCAGCCACATGGAAGGAGTCACTTTTGGAACAAAATCCCACACTGTATTGCAGCTTACAGTAACTTTAGGGTGTTTTCAGAGCTATTGCTGTTGGCCCATTGTTTATCACTGGGGCGACCAACACTCTCCAGGCTTACCTTGCCTTAGCCAAGGCTGGCCCTCCTCCCTGGGACGTAGGTTTAGTGATCCAGACTGCTTCTTTCTTTCCTCTATACTATGTTCATTTTCTCCAGCTTCTTTGTGATTTCTAGCTTTCCTTTAATTTCTTTCTTGATTCCAGAGCTCTTCTCTTTCTCGTCATTCAGTTGTCATTTTCCAGGTGTCCTGGTTCCAGACCCCAGAAAGACTGTGATTTGCTACTGGCTTTTACTTCACCACCTTCCTTCTTTCAGGCATCTTTTTTCTTGTCCCTGTACAACATACTTGGTTTCTTCTTCATGGTGCTAATCTCTTCACCAGCCACATCTCTTTCAATTACAATTCTACTGTGGTTCTTTTGGGGCCAAAATTTAAATTTTTCAAATTGTTTAGTTGTCTTTTGTGCCCCCAGTTCTCACTATAAACTGGCTAAAAGTAGCCAGCAGTACCCATGTCACAACCTAAATGCAGGGCTGCCTTAAAATATCCTCCATCAGAAGAATTAGTCCACTGCTCTTAATTGCAGTCTTCCAAAAAAATCTCAGAACATGATCAAAAGGTACACAGACTTTCTTGTCAGAGTGTAACACACGTGGTCTGTACTGTAACTCCCATTCCTCTCTTGTTCTCCACCAAAACCCCCTGAGTCTAGCCCTAACTGTGTGCATTCCTATCTACATTCTGCTCTTCTGACTTCTAACCAGAATAACCCACAAGTCAAGAGTCTTACAGCATTTTAAGGCTTCCCTATCTCTTATCTCCAAACTTTCCCAGACTCCTTCCACAGGCCGGCCCAAAGGCTTCTAAACCACATGGCCGGGTGCAATCACAGCAGTGACTCTACCTCTCTGGTGCCAATTTTCTGTACTAGTTTGCTTTTCTATCACTGGAAACTTGAAGGAAAAGAGATTTTCTTTGGCTCACAGTTTCAGGGGATTGAGTCCACAACTGGCTGGTCTCAAGGCAGAACCATCATAGCAGAAGTGAAGCAAAGCTCCTCCATGCATGTAACAGAGAAGAACAGTAAGAGAGGAAGGGGTAAGTGACCAGGTATGGTATCTGAGGTCACAACTCCATGACCTACTCAGATATACTCAGAAAAAATTCCCAGCAAACCTCTGGGCATCTTTCAAGTCAATCAAGTTGACACAAGTTTAATCATCATATAATTAAACAGGTAAATATGTAAAATTTATCAAAAGAAGTGATATCACAGATAAAAAGGTAAGCTGAATCTGGGAACGAGCAAAAAAGGTGACCAAGTGACCCTGAGAGAGATTGTCTAACTTAATGTCTTCTGTATTCGTACTAGAAATCATTATTCTGACTTTAAAATTGTAAAACTGAAGTTCACAGTGGTGAAGTCACATGTACAAGCTCACACAGCTGGGAGATTATAGAGCCAAGATTCCAAAGACAGTGAACTTTCCCCTACAATGTGCTGCTTCAGACACAAAAGAGAATAGTACATATGATCTCTGCTCTTGGATCTCAAGCACTGTTTGGAAAAATGAATATGAATAACTATAAAACAATGAGGTGAATGTGAAACTGGTTTATGAGCGAAGTACTGTGGGAATATAGGCTTGTTAATTCTCCCAGGCAGCTGTATATTTACAACAGGCAGAGAGGAAGAACAGGAACAACAAAGGCAAAATAGTAATCTCAGGCGGATACAATGAGAATCTTTCACTGCCATTTTATTTTTAAATAGATATTTGTCATTTAGAATGAGAAATTTTTAAAGTTTATCTGCAGTTTATTATGAGCCTCATGTGCACATTTTAAAAGTAATGAATTTAACATGGAAACAAAGCCTTTGTAATTGGGGAGGGGAGGAGAGATTGAAGGGATGACAGGAAATGGGAAAAAACCGAGTTATATCACGTAGAGGTACAGATTCTCTATGATGAATATGATCAATACATCTAAAACATAATAAAATTTTACTTTAAAAAAAGATGCTCAGGGTCATTAATCATCAGGGAAATGCAAATCAGAAAAACAAGATGTCACCTCCCTCTATTCAAGTGGCTGCTACAAAAGAAAAGAAAATAACAAGTGTAAGAATGTAGAGGAACTGGAATTCTTGTGCACTGTTGGTGGGAATATGCATAATGGTTCATCAAAAAACTAAACATACAAAGACTGTACGATCCAGCAATTCTACTTCTGACTATATACTTTTAAAAATTGAAATCAGGGTCTCAAATGTATATTTGCATGCCCATATTCATAGTAATATAACTTTTAATAGAAGAGAGGCAGAAATGCTTTAAATATACACTGAAGGATGAATGGATAAGCAAAACATGGTACATGTGTAACATGCACAATGTAATTCCAGTTGGGCCACCTAGAGCAGTCAGATTCATAGGAAGAGCCTGAATGGTGATTTCCAGGGAGTTAGGGAAGAAGAAAATTCAGAGCTATGGTTTAGTGGGTAGAGAGTTTCAGTTTTGCAAGATGAAAATTTCTGGAGATTGGCTGTACAACAATGTAAGCATATGTAACACCACTGGGCTCTAAGGATAAAATACTAAATTTTTGTTACTATACTTTTACTACAGTAAGAAATTTAAAGTTGAAGCTGGGCATGATGACACACACCTGTAATCTCAGCTGCTGTGGAAGTTGAGACAGAAGTATTTCAAGTACAGAGCCAGCATGGGCAACTTAATGAGAACTTGTCTCAAAATTTTAAAAAAGGGGGTAGCAATGTAGCTCAGTCAGAGGCCCTGGCTTCAAACGCCAACATTAAGACAATGACTAATATTTTAAAATTCTTTTACTGCAAAAGGAGATGTCATCTTCACCTTCCAAAGCTGTTTGCTCCCCAAGCATCCTTGAAAAATTAGTCTAAAAGGAAAAGACAGCCAGTGCCTCGATCACAAGTTGTAGTGGTAAAATCTGGAAATTTCCCTCTTTTTTTTTCTTACCAATACTGTTTTGAGCAGAGGCCCTTTGCACTGAGTTAGCATCCCTATGCCCTTTGTAAACATTGTTGAGATAGTGTCTTGCTACAGTGCTAAGTTGCCCAGGTTGGACTCAAATTTGTGATTTTCCCGCCTCAGGTTTCCAGAGTCTGGAAATGGCTACCTTAATCAAGGTTCAAATCCACTATTGTTAATAGTAGGGAACTGTGGCTCATGATATGATGCATTGTAAACATATACAGCTCCCCATGATGCCTTCAAACTAGACCTAAGCAAGTCTTTCCATCTATCTTCCACGTTACAGGATGTATATAGCAAATAGAGAGCAAGCTAAAAGTACCAAGAAGCAATTACACTTTAAGGGGTAATTAAAAATTACTATGAATGTTTCAATAAAAATTTTTCATTGATTACAGCAAAAGGCACATTGCCACTAATCTCCCCCAAAATAGCCCCCCTCACTTCAAACACACTTATCCCATCATTTTTTGTAGTTTCTAAAGCAGTTGTGGAAAGCCCTCTTTCCTATCTTCTCATAGCTGTCTCAATTATTCTTAAGTGATTCAAAACATGTACAGCAATTTCTGTCAGATAAAAATATTGCAGTGTGCCCTCCTCTGCCTTATTCAGTAGATCTGGAAACATGCAAGCTCTGGCTCTTCCCCAAAGTCAAAATGCCCATGAGAGGTGAACATTTCAAATCGATGCAGGACATCGAGGCAGCAACGATAACGCACCCAAAGACACAAACAGGACTTCCAGGACGGCTTCAGAAAGGGGCAGGAGGGGTGGGATACGTGTGTTGAAAGGGGCACTATTAGGGGGCAGGGAGTTAATGGCAATGTGTCTCTTTACTACTACAATTTTTA